>LD343217.1:196028-222164 GCA_001465055.1 Ptychodera flava | reverse complement strand
CATTCCCACACTCATTTTAACTGAGAGTACATACGGTCTTTTGTCATTTTCGATGGTTTCAGCAAAGAGCATGCCAAAAACTTGTCAAGGAATAATGTAATTTTCTGATTTTTGCGTATGTCGTCCTTTTTAACAAAAAATAAACGGAAAAAGGGGGGTCACTGGCCTTATATTTTAGTTAGGAAGTCCTGAAATGTCCTTACCCTGTCACAGGGCTTTCTCAGCGGCTTTTTCAACCGAACACAGGCTAAATTTTTCGTCGTTTTGTACTCAATACACGTATAAAAGTTGTCAGCAAATGTTGTCATTTTTCTGATTTTTGTAATTATGCTGTGTTGGGTACAGTTATTAGACAAGAAAAATAATTAGGAATAGTGTTGCTCCATCTCGCTTCTTGAGATAAACCGTATAGATATATGCCAGACTCATATTCTATTCAATTTTCACCGCTTTAAGACACATGTAAACCTTTAAACATGTAGGGAGCTGATTAAAGCTGAAAGTATTGCTATTTCCTGCAGTGTAGAGTTCGAAAAAATCCTTTACAAATGACTGTAAGATTTCATGAAGAAAACTGATGGTTGCTGGCCAGTTGATGGAGTTATACGATGATACGCTTATCAATTGCACTAGGGAAAATTGCTTGTTCATCACGTATTTGCAGGTACTTTTGCATTACCAGATATGAACTGAAAATGATCCCGTGTTACAGTATTTATTGCAGTTGTTCTGTAAATTTAAACTTTTTCCACAAGTTTGTAACTTCATTGAAAGTGTTATGACCAACATCATGAACAATATTCACCACAGATTAATTTCAAAGGTCATTAAATATGCATATATGTAATCAGCTGAAATGAAAATACTGAATTGTTTTGACTGCTGTCATTGTATCAGCACTATAAATAGCAAGTTTAATTGCCTTTGGTCAAGATTAAGCTTTTTAGGCTACCTATGAAAGCTCATCAGTTTCGCAAAATATATATTAGCTGACATGAAATGCAAAATATATTTCACTAGTACAATTTAATTGTCTCATCCATGCACATAGTAAGTTTCGTAAACTTTTGTTAGAGTCCTTCAAGTCTTATGTCCGTAATTGGGAGAGTTGGTTAGATATGCAAATTAGTAATAAGTTGATCTCAACATGCTTAACAACTTTCATGAATGTTGTATCTTTAATGCAAATAGACTATACGCAAATTAGTAATTAGCTGAAATAAAAATGCTAAATGACTTTCAATAATTTTATATCACAGTATCTTCAATGTACATATCAAGTTTCGTCAACTTTGATACAGTCAATTGAGATATATGTTCCTAGTTTAGAAAGTTTATAAATGTACAAATTTTTAATAAGCTGCAGTAAAAATGCTAAAGAGCTTTCAATAAATGATAGTATCTTCAATGCATATAGCAAGATTCATCAACTTTGATTAAACCAATCCAGATTTATATCCCTAATCAAGAAAGTTCGTTTAATGTGCAAATCATATTCAAGTTTAAGTTCAACTTTGCGAACACATCTGAATGGACTTTACCAAAATTGATGAAACTTGCGATGTACATTGAAAATACTGTGATATAACATTGTTGAAAGTCATTAAGCAGTTTCACTTCAGCCAATAACTTATTTACATATGTAATGAACGTTTCTAATTAGGGATATATATCTGAATTGACTCGACCAAAGTTGATGAATCTTGCTACATATATTTAAGATACTATAATACAACATTATTGAAAGTCGTTATGCATTTTTACTTCAGCCGATTTCTAATTTGCATATTTGATAAACTTTCTTAATCATGGATATTTATCTGCATTGACTCGACCAAAGTTGACGAAATTTGCCATGTACATTAAAGATACTATGATACAACATTATTGACAGTTATTTAACACTTTTGTTTCACCAATTCCTAATTTGCATATTTAATGAGAACATTTCAGTCAATTTCTCATTTGCATATTTAATGAACTTTCCTAATTAGGAATATATACTGGGATTTACTTGATCAAAGTTGGCAAAAAAAGCTCTGTACATTGATGATTATAGCAGGTTATAACAATATCGAAAGTCATTTTGCATTTTCATGTCAGCTAATTTATCATTTTCATATCTAATAAGCTTTCACAGTTTGGCATATATAGCTTGAAAAACTTGACCAAAGGCAATTACACGTGCTATATTAAGTGATGATTCAATGACAGTACTCAAAGAAATTAATTATTTTTATTTCAGCTAATTACATATTTGAATACTTAATGACCTTTAGAATTAATCTATGGTGAATATTGTTCATTATGTTGATCATAACACTTTTAAAAGGCTCAATTAACACATAAATGAGATATATAATGAAACACGTGAGCATTTTAAGTTCATATCTGGTTAGCTAATCTTACAGGAAGCGGCTGGTACCTCCAAAGAATAGTTTCCGTTGAACCTTAACTGTGATAAGCAATGCACCATTCAGATAAGAAATAAAACGGTAATATGAGTTACCATAGTAACCGCGATTATCAACATTCAGAGAATCCAGTAAACAATCTTATTCTCCATCAAAAGTGTTTAAAGGTAGATTGCGCCTTGGGGATAGATATTCGGACTCTCTAATTTTCAGAATTAATCAACATTAACCGTCTCATTTTTTCGGAAACCGAAAATTTAATTTTCCCCATAGATTTAACACAGAGATGGCAGCCATTTTGAATTTCAAATATCGGTAAATGTTAGATAATTTGTTTCTCTTGTTCCAAACTTTGCAAGATGACCCCTGATTTTTATTCTTGCTTCAATAAGAGTATGGTTGAAAATTACATCGAGGAAAGTTTGAGGCGTACAACCTTAATTTCACATTTCTGTAAACAAATTGTATTCAAACGCTATGACAGAAAACAATGAGTCGGAACTACTGATGGTTCAAACTTTAACTGTACTCAGAGACTCCACAGTCAAGGTATTACTGTATTTGTTCGATTCCTAGGCACATTTTCACTGCCAAAGGCGAGGGAAAAGATGGGGGGTTTCTTACACATGGATGTAACTGGTAAATCGAAAATCGCCGCTTATTTATGCTAATTAATGTAATGTTATGCAAATTTTATGCAAAGGATTTTTTTTTATTTCACGCAAGAGACAACCCATGCTGTGCGATACATCCATCAATGGCAATAAGGCTGCATTCAAAAACACCTCTGGAGGGGGAGCGGGAGAATCCAAAAAAAGTTCTTTAATTTCTTCAAATGCCCCTCTAACAAAGTCAAAAGGCATTCAAGTACCCTTAGAACTTGCTATAATTTGAAACCCCCTCAAAATAAAACTGGTCTAACTTTGAAATTAGCAAATTTTTCCGGATGTGTGTGTTTTCTTCCAGGGAAGGAGGGTGCTGTTTTGGCATATTTTCTCGGAGTCTTACAGGAAAACTTCATTTTGTAAAACAGAGAAACAGCGATCACATGAAAAAAAAAGGTTTAGAAACAGGATGACTCCCCTTGCCTGCAAGGAAAACTGAACATGATCAAAATGATTGTATAAAAGGGACATTAGCTATACGTTTTGGCAATTTTTTCAGTACGTTTTGTTCTGTGTATCAGCTGCAGTTTTTTGTTCCATCCACCTCAGCATGCTAGAATAACAAACATTCTGACTAGTTGATGACAAACGAATTCTAGTCAGGACTTGAATTTAAATATCAAACTAGCAGTTGATAGAGCTTGGTTTATGTTATGTAGAGAATAACTTTTTATGACGCATGTGTTGATGAAGGAGGAATCTTTGCAAGTCCACTTAAGGTCGGCCTGACCAAAATGGCAAAAATAGCTGGAAAAATACCTATGGTAATTAAAGATTTTATCATAATTTGAGCATATTTAATTAACATCATCTGTAAGAACATGTCTACTTAACATCAAAGCTATCAGACAAGTGGTTTTTGAGAAACAAATTTTTGACCAAAAATGGCAAAAATTGCCTCCAAAATTCAAAATTCTAGATTTCAATATCTTTAATAGATCATATTAACATAAACCCTAGCAACCTGTTTACTAAATATCAAAGCAATCAGATTGGTAAATTTTGAGAAACAAATTGTTTGACCAAAAAGGAGAAAAATTACCCCCCCCCCCCAAATGCAAAATTGCAGATTTCATCCTAATTTCAATATATCTTATTAACATTAACCCTAGGAACCTGTACACCAAATATCAAAGCTACAAGATCAGTAGTTTCAGGAGAGAAAAATTTTTGACCAAAAAGGCAAAAATTGCCCCTAAAATAAAAAAAAATGCCAGTTTCAACCTATCTCCAATACATTATATCACGATAAATCTTAGATACCTGTATACAAAATATCAAAGCTATCAGATCAGCAGTTTTTGGATAAAAAAGTTTTTGACCAAAAATTTGGAAAATTGCCCCAAAATTACAAATATGATAATATCAATACAATTTGTACAAACTTGACTGAGGTCATCTCGAGGAACATGAATACCAACTTTCAAAGTGATCACACAAGCGATTTCAGAGAACAAGATTTTTTGACTAAAAACAGAAAAAAATACCCTAAAAATACAAACATGCAAATTTCACCCCAATATGTGCACACATAATTTAGAATATCTAAAGGAATCTGCATACCAAGTTTCAACCCAATCTAACCAATGCTTACTAAGTTTTGGCCATTTAAAGGATTTTTCCTTTTTTCCCCTCATTTGCATATTTTTGGCACAGACATGTTTATTTGAACAAATTCACATCTCCACCCCTAGGTGTACCTGTACACCAAATATTAAGACAGCAGCCATTGCGGTTTAGGAGTTTTTGATCTGGACGGACTAACAGACATACATACATACATACACATGCACACAGACGCCATTTTGCCACCTTATAAGAATACCTCCCATTTGCATATATACATATGCATATATGGGAGCTAATAATTCAGAGACAGTTTCGTTTCGAGTCCTCCGCTACGTCCCCAAATGTTTTCAAGTGACCTACTCTAATCCTACTCCAGACCTTCACCCCAACAGGTGTATTGGAAGCATTTCATATGTAAATATTCAGGGTAGTAGTGCCAATTCCTTTTATCATAGCTAAAGTTTTATATTCAGTCATAGTTTTTGTTTGTATGTGTACAGGTGTTTTAATGGTACCAGTAATGAAGGGTTACATTGTTGGTCAGAAAGTTTTAACAGTACAGTTGTCAGTTCTTGTGTAGTCACAGTTTGTGTCTAAAAGTAAGGCGTTTTACTAGAAACTTTGACGATGTCGCATACGGTCACCAAGTATTAATTTTATGCTACCCTCTTATAATCACGCAAAGAACGTCACGATAGTGTGAACGGCCGCGTAAAATACTATGGGTTCATTACACTGGCATGCAACTCGAACTTCCGTGTAGCCATGAACTTATGGCCTATACGTATAGCAACTTGTCTTGGGGACTGATATCTTCATGTTGATTTCTGTCAACCTGGATTTCGTGATTACTGTATACGCGGATGTAATTGTGTTGGTCGAGACGAACTCTAATTGTGCTCGATAGGATGTTTTTGTATTGCCCATCCGTTTTGCACTGTTGATAATGGGCTGTTTTTGATACTGTAATGAACAAAAACTTGGTGTTACCTTCCATGTAGCAATATTTTGAAAAAAAAGTTTACTCTGTTTTTTTATCGAGTTGAAAACGGAGCCTCATTGTGCTAAAAATGTAGGAAAAGCAAGCTGTTTGAAGGAGTGATCAATGCAAATTTTTCGAGGAGATTTCAGTACTTTTAAGAAGTATTACTTGTAAAGAACACGCTTAAACTTCAAAGCCACATGCCGGTGTGTTCTCGGCATGTTGCTGCTGCGCGCTGCGTGGCAGGGCTGTGTGTTATCACCGGCTGCGGACGGAGCCCGCGGAGGCATAGCCAGTAACACTACATTGCCTTGCCGCGCAGAGCTACTCCGTCGAAGAATTTACCGGTAACGCTGTGTACGCCGGTCACAATAAAGACATTTCCAAATAAAGGATTTTTATCAACAGCTGTAGTCTGTAGTGTATCAAAATATTTACGAATTTCAAAGCACGTTTCTCTGTGACAAATCTCCTGAATTTCGACCTCAGCATCGGGTCGTTACCTTCCCTGGCCTGACCGTCCCACTTCACCGATGAGTTACAGTAGCTGTTATTTCTAACAGCCGCTCCCAGCAATTATTTACATGTATTTCCCCGAATCTCATTCATTTAATACCAAGGACAATGCGATGTCTACCCGGTCGACGCCGCAAACATCTGTTTGGTAAGACAAGTTCTTTTGGCAAATTCTTTGAGTTCTCTGTTGTCAAGTCCATTATTTCAATTGAAGGACAGAATAGTTTTGTCGTTTCAGGGTATGACTGCAGCCAGGGCAGTCAACGTTAACATTCCGAGTTTGCAAAGTAGCTGCCAGAGTTGTTTTATTGAAAACAATATTTAATTATAAGGTGTTCTGGCAAACAAATGCAATTTAGAGGAGAAAGTTACTTTTTCATCCACTAAGATTTGGAAATTTTCCCGTCCCTCACACCACTCTTCCCAACTTCCACGGAAACCCTTCTGTCGTCACCCACTACAAAATGAGATATCCATGTCCCTCTCCAAGCCATGTACATCCTCGACATACGATCGATTGGTTCCTCCTGATCTATCTTGTGAGTTGTACACTGAGCGACACACTTATGATAAATGTCCCTACTTGTCCTTTATGTGTCCGCCAATGTTGAAATTCCCTCTTCCGAAAAAAACACATTTTTTACTTGAATATCTTTGTTGGCTGACCCGTCTCAAGCGAACCGAGAAACCTCATAGACGCAAATACAAATATACATACAAAATATATAGACAGACGGATGGACGGACGGATGGACAGACAGGCACATACATGCACATACATACATACATACATACATACATACATACATACATACATACATACATACATACATACATACATACATACATACATACATACGGACAGACAGAAGACATATATACATACAGGCAGAAAGACAGATAGGCAGATGGATATGTGCGCACATACCATTGCATCAGACAGATAGATAGACGGATATACACACAGAGAGACAGATAGAAAGACAGAACGACCGACAGACAGACAGAAAGACCCACAGAGAGACATACCATACATACACATAGACAGACAGACAGACAGACAGACGGATATATACTACACACCGACGGACAGGCAGTCGCATATGTGCGCAAATACCTTTGCACAGACCAATGTACATGATACATTCATCAACATTGTTGATAATTTTGATTGAGTGATATTCGAATTCAGTTCTAACATACGCAAGGATGCATGTAGATTGTTTACACCATAGACAGTTGAGAAATGTTTCCCTACTGTCTATGATTACACAGAACTTGACCGCTATTGCTTTCCAGACGAAGATTTATAGTAAACATTAACTTTCGTGAGTGAGTCATGGGCAACAGGAAGACTAGACCTTTGATCTGTAAAGTGCCCCTGTGTCGTTAGGACTTTGTAAGCAAATGAAACATGAGTTCGCGCGTGGGTTCATTTTACAATGTAGGTCCAGCACATGAAAACTCAGTTACATCCGTACACAGATGTTGTGAATAAAATCGGACAAGTTTCAAAGGCTCTTCGGTACAATTTTTTCTTGTACATTTGCACATTTGCACATAAACACCAAAGCTTGGAAATTCAAGAGTAAAATCCTACTGATTGATTGATCGATCGATTGATGGACAGATTAATTGATTGGTTGCTTGATTGTTTACTTGATTTATATTTTAAAAGGATCACATTTAAGATTTTACTAAAAGAAATATTTAGTTGATGAAAAAGGACATATTGTCAACCGTACTTCACACATCCTCTAATCCGAGGACGTTTGACCGCGGGGGGGGGGGGTACTTCCATTACTTGCCAATATGAATACGTGCCGCCCAATGGGGTGGGTATTTCAGCAACTTGGTCTAAAATGGGGGTATCAATTCACAGTAAACCAGGGTCTAAAATGGGGTCGATTTTGAGTGCCACACAAGAACAAATTCCAACTGTCAGTTCCCGTCTTCCAAGCAGGGTTTTGAGCTGCACTCAATCAAGCATCGATATCTTTTTGTATGGCAGGGGAACCATTAAAGAGACCCCCTGGCTTTAGCCAAAATAAATATAGACTTTGTTTTAAAACACTGTCACTAATTGGTCAGAACTCCATATATGGAAGAATTTTGCCCAATAGAAAATATCGAAACAAAGTGGCTCTACTATCATAACAGGTCGACCATGGGAAAACTAGCAGTGCCTTATTGACGAACGTTGAGGCTTCTTGTTGTTTGGAATTTTAAAAACCACCAGTCAGACTGTAACTGCAGATAACTGATAATTTCAGAAGCTGGACAAAACTTTGGTGAGGGTGAAAGATAGTTTCTTTCACTCAATTTTTTTAGTATTTCCAAACGTTTTTCGGAAATCATGGCTTGGCCAGCAACAACATAGCCGTAAATGCAGTATAGTGGTAAGCTCTGCCGGTAGCTCGGTCACGCAAATGCTTGCTTTTTATCCGATTAGGGAGCTTTCAGTAATTACAGGGGGGTGGGCCGGGGGAATTTCGCGAACACCTGTACCGTAAAATGTGACCCTCCCCCTATCCTCCTGTCTAAAATGTGACCCTCCCCCTTGTCCGACAATATAAAACTTGACCCTCCCCCAACCACTGCGGTATTCTCCCCAGGAATAACTAAAACAGTATCAGCTAATTTACATAACAATCGGTTCAATTGTTATGTTAGGGACAAATGACAGAGGGGAGGGCTGGTGTTTTTGGAAGGACAGTCGCAATTTATCACGCAAGAATTTTTGAAGAGATATGGTATTTTATACATTTTAGGGGGGTCACCATATTTTGTGCAACTATAAGAAGGCAAGATGTAGCTGATTTAGTGCTTCATCCAAAAATATCAAATCATAATAAACTGTACATGGAGTCTATAATCAGGCAAATTATTGACAATTTACCCCCGCAAAACATGCTATATCTGTATATGTTTGATAATGTATTTAAATGTTCTTTGCTTGAATAGGGAAGTAAAATGTGCGTTTGTGTACAAGAAATTGATTTCTGAATTTCATCTAAAAAGTTGGTTCACTATCCATGGTGTCTATGATGAAATTATGAGAAGTTTTTTCCAATAAAAAAATAGATAAATCTTTGCATTTGTGTACTCTTGATTATTGATATCAATTTTCTTGATTAGACTAGAATGGTTACAAGTCTATGGTTGTGTAAGAAATTTGATTTTGGAATTTCACTGAAATGTCGATTCACTATGCATTGTGGTCTATGGTGAAACTATGAATAATTTTTTTTCAGTACAAAATAGATAAATCTGTTCATTTATGTATGCTTGATTATTTAGATTATTGTTCTTGATTAAAGTAGAGTGGTTACAAGTCTATGGTTGTGCAAGAAATATGATTTTGGAATCTCACCAAAATGTCAATACACTATGCATTGGGGTCTATGATGAAACTATGAATAATTTTTTTTTCAGTACAAAATAAGATAAATCTCTGCATTTATGTGTGCTTGATTATGTAGATTATTGTTCTTGATTAGACTAGAGTGGTTATAAGTTTATGTTTGGGTAAGAAATTTGATTTTGGAATTTTACCAAAATATCAATTGACTATGCATGGCGGTCTATTAGTGTGTGCGTATTTTGTTGGTGATTTCCTATTCAGGAAATATCACATGGACAATCAAAGTTTTGGCCATAATATAAGCTTCTGTCAAAACTGACCCTCCCCCCAAGATAGGTTTATAAAAAGTGACCCTCCCCCTTGAACTGTTTTCTAAAAAGTGACCCTCGCCCCAATTCTCCTGGCCCACTCCCCTGTAATTACTGAAGGCTCCCTTACGTTTTTGCAAATTTTGACACTATGACTTTTGACCTAGGTCAAAGGTCATAAGGTCTAAAATGGGGTCCTAAAATAACGAGATTTTAGGTCTAAAATGGGCCCCGGGTTTTTTACGTGCGGCCGCACACCCCTACCACTTCTCAGAGCAGGTACCCCCCAGGAGTTTGACTTAGAACAATACCTTCCAATACTTGTGAGATAGTTTGGAACTATTGTGTTTTAAACAACGTTTTTCGTACGGTAGTTTTAACGTCCCCTGAGTCCATAAACACCAAACTTGTAACCTCCACAAATGTAATAATCTCCACAAATGTAATATCAACCACAATTGTAATAAAATGCACCCATAAATGTAATATCGCCCATAAATGTAACAAAAATCAACCATAAATGTAATAAAAACACCAACCACAAATGTAATAAATGGTAACCATAAATGTAATAAAAAAACACCCATAAATATAATACTTATCAACCATAAATGTAATAAATCTATTTTGTCGTTGCAATTGAGGAATTAGCCCTTAAATATTGATCTATGTAATAAGGAAAACAACTCCACGCATTATTCATTTCTTAATTCTTTGCGTTTAGTGTGTTTTGCATATTTGAAAGTGTATTTTACGTGTCCCTATTTTGTGTACAGAACTGATTGGCCATGGCTAGACACAGCTGTAATCTGAACGTTAGTGTAGTCTCTACTCCAGAGTGGGGAAGACTGTATAACACTACGATCCTTTAACGCCGTTTTTTCGAAAATTGCCGTACTTTCTTAATCGATCACCTCAAATTCGTCTTCAGTGGATAAATTGTGTGGAATAATCGATAGATTGTCTGTATTCCTATGTTGTCCCACTTGCAGTTTGTTCCTTCACTAGGGATGCCAGGATGTCTAATTTTGTTCTACTGAGTTCAAGGTAGTGTTCGTATTGTTTTTTACTAGGATTGAAATGTATGTTCTCGTCAACATGTTTTGTGTCGTAAGTTTCTGTTATAAGGTTTTATATTTCTCTGTTATTTGTTCTGAGTCATCTGTCATAAACTTTGTGTGGTATCACTGGTTGACGAGTTATTTTGACGCTTCCTTAGTATGTAATTATCAGTGTCTAGAACTGCTGTTCCACTTCCATTATCTAACGGTTTGATCAGTACCTCGCCGTTTTCTGATAGCGTTCTCAAAGTATTCCATTCTGTGTTTCGGAAAGGAAACCTAGTTTCAGGAAAGTATGCAATAACATTACACTAGTCTTATTAAAGTTATTATTTACTCAGGGCATTGATAAACAAATGATCACATATGCAAGTTCAAGTTTATTACATTTATGGTTGAGTTTTATTACATTTATGGTTAATTTGTTTATTACATTTGTGGTTGCGGGTTGTAACATTAATGGTTGACTATTTTATTACATTTGTGGTTGATATTACATTTGTGGAGATTATTACATTTATGGAGGTTACAAAACTTTCTCCGGTACACTTAATTTAGATATAAGGAGCGATAGCAACCAAAACCGTATATACATGATTACATAACATAACTTTCAAGGGCAATACTTAAATAAAAAGATCAGCTAGGATTACAAAACCATGTAAACACATACGCATTCGCAACCATTCCGGTAGAGAAATAGATTTCGACGGGCACCATACTGCAAGCATCATACCCGGGCATCATGAATCACGACTATTAGTAGCTAACAATGACCCAGGTCACTGACCGATACGACTTGGCTCGCATAAATAACGAGTGATACACAGTAATCGAGGCAAACGAGAGTGAGGCCAAAGTAATTAAATTCTTTGTTTCGCGTCCCCACCCGCGTAGGTTTTTAAGGTTTTCATGAAAAACACACACGTTGTATTTGAATAGGAAATTTTAGAACATAACCGCGTAGCTATTCTGAACTAAATTTTGCTGCAATCAAATTACATTGTGTTACTTTTCTTGTGTGTGTTTTTCAGCCGCTTAGACGCGTACCTTTTCCCATTTTGAGTGGAGGCAAAACAAAGAATTTAATTACTTTGGCGTAACCGAAAAACCCCTTACTCTTATTTCGCAAGTACAGCTTCATTCGCTTAAACGCTTGATACGATTTACAGGGTTTTTGTTTTGATTTTATTGGAACACTTTCTTATTCTACTTCCGAAATAATCTCGAAGTACTCACTGGTCAATCGGTCAACATAGCCTGCGAGTATGAGCAATGTCCAATGTTACTTTTAATAGCAAGTGAATTTTAGTCTGGCGTGGAATCCACCTTTGAACAATAATGCGTCATGTTTGAGAGGAAGAAAGAGATAAGAAAATGAAATATACTGTTTACTTGAATGAAAAGAAATTAAATGTCATCAAAAGCTAGAGTAGGGCATATATATGTTGCCATTTTGAATTTGAATATTAGTAAATTTCTGTAATTTGTTTTTCTAGTCTCAAACTTTGCAGCATGACTCCTGATTGACATTGTTTTGTAGTATTTCATAAAATAAATGGTTTATGTTTTCTTTAAGGAACGTTTTTACACAGTTCTATATCGCCTTTGTGACAATCGACATGTAATCAGTGGCTTTGCGTTCACGATGAAAGGGGTAATTTCGGAGGTCAAGTACATGTATCAACTTCAGGTCTATGTTTGAAAAATTTTTCCAAGATTTCTCAAATTCGAAAAAAAAAATGAAAACACGAATGAACGTGATTAAAGCAACGAACAATTATGCGAATTACCACGAAAGCAAAACGGAAGTGGTAACAGAGTATGAAGTGCGTCGACCTCTCGCCACAATCATATTCACACTGGGTGTAACGCCGAAGTGTAAACAGTACCGACTGAACCATGGACCCTGTGGTCCTATGATTGTCCTCATGCATTTGACGCTTACCTAATGACGACGCGTACCTGCATGCATGACACAAGAGATGTGCAATCTCAGTGTTATCTACATGTTCACGCAGTCAGAATCTGTCTAACCTGTTATTTCCGGCTTCAGCCCGACGTCGAAAGCACGATTCCCGCGACTGTAGTTCGGGAAAACCAGGAAGTACTTTTCCGGGAATCCAACTGTAATCCTGATGTACATTTCAAAATGGAAAAAACAACAAAAACAAAACGTACAAACATTTAGAAATGAATTGCAAGATCCTTTACAAGTCTCTTCGAAAGAAAATGAAATCTTGAGACAACGTCTCATTATTTTATGATCGATGTCGGTGGTACTACGTTAGAATAGGAAATTGACAAACAACACACTTCCGAACAGCTGCAACTTTACTTCAACACGCCTGACTCAACGTTCCTACACGTATCTCAAACCATAGAGAAAGATAGATAGAGTGGCAAAGCGAAGAGTGCCGACCATGAATCCTTCGGTAATTTTCGGATTTTCGCCAATTGTTAAGCGAAAGTATGTTCGGCAAAGTTTGTGTTGTTGTTGTCGTGTGGTGCTGAGCAGAATTGACGTGCTGGCGAAAACGGGAGTGTTTTGAGCTTCAGGAAAATGAGTTTTACCGTTTTAAAAATTCCTCTCATATTTTTATGAATATATAATGAGTGTATTTTAACCAAATTTGAAAGTCTTTTATCGATACTGTCTGGTTTTACTCAATGGTTTACGGTCAGTCATACCGTCTCTTACACGTGCGTCAAGGAAGGACATGTTTATGAAACTGCTGGCGTGTTATGTTTTGATTGGCGTGAAGAAGTGTTTCTGGCCTGAGAGCTCACAAAGTAACTATGGTTGCTACGCGACTGGCAGTACGATGCCATCTCGTCGTATTTTTCGCATAATCTCATGTAATTATCAACCACAAACAAAGCCTCCAAAAAGTTTAACACCTTTGAAGCTCATTTTAATATGAAAAGCCAATAGTCTACCGAGACGACCATGGAACGAAAGGCATGCAAGTGTTGCCACTCTGTCTATATGTTTCTCTGTGCTCAAACCAAACATCAAAAATACTACTTTCCTGACACTGTGAGTGGAAAAAGATTGTTCAGAGGTGTAAGATAAACTTTCAAATTTCCAACTTTCAAACCGGATCAGTGAAAGAGTTCTCCAAATAGTTTTAAAGTGAACCAGAAAACCAAGCTTGCAATACATTTTTTCTAAGCTTGCAAGTGTCGTTCGAAATATCCCCGAATCTAATTGTTTACCCTGACGGCAGGTAAATTACACAACAGCCAAGGTCACAGTGTTGTGACTGCGCATAAAGAGGCAGGCATAACTTTAATAAAGTGATATTAAAGCGATATGGCGTCATTTGAATATAATAAATGAGATTGACGGATTACCGTCGTCGATTGTGATTGGCTCGCATTTGCCTCTTCTCACGAATCACGCCGCTTCTTAGAACTTCATCTCCAAATCGTCCGATTGTTTGGATTGGCTTGGAGATTGAATGATCCATCAAGTCGGGAAAATCGTACAAATTACTTCCGTAAGTGGCAAGTTCAATTCACGTCAAGTGGATGGTCTAAATACTGGTGAACGTCGCCAGGCGTGTCAGTTTTCAGACTGCCCAGCGAAGCGGGGCGACGGTTGACTCGACGCTTATCACACCCAACCTTGTGTGCTCCCCCGTTGGTGCAGACTCTGGTTCCGTCTCGTCGATGCACAGTCTATGCTTCTAAGGTATGGTTTCTAAGTTATGTTAAAAGTCCTTTTAGCTTTTTCTTAACGCAGGAGATGATACCAGAACGAAGCACGTGATAACGAGGAAGACAGTGAAGGCGCGTGCAAGTAATTAAAAAATCCCCACAGCCATTTTCTTCTGATTGTAAAGGGATATCCAGATGGTATGCCCACCCGCTAACTTACAGACCGAGACGTGCGTTTAGTTCGCACATTCATTCATGGCGATACCCCTTAGGGACGGACCATTAAATCTGAGGAGGGGAGGGATGTCACAAACTGATTGTGAATATTTTTTTTTTACAATTGTAAATTTTTGAATTTTTTTCGCAACTGAGTCATGATGTAGTAATTATTTTTCTAAGTAAACTGTCAGATTTATCATTTTTTTTTTGCATTCTGATTTTATTTTTTTAATTTTGCAAACTAGTCTGTTTTGACCGCCCCCTTTCAAGATCTATAGGTCCATCCCTTACAGCGACTGTGTCCAATGGTTTCTTCGAACAAAGCAAAATTTGAATACTAAGATCACGGTCCCTCTATCCGTGCTATAATAAAATATGTATGGGTCCCGGAATACATAAAACTTGGAGACATTTTTTTTGTTCATGTTCCGTGCATATTTTTCTGTCCCGCTTTTATATCACGCGATTAGATTATATTTTACTTCTTGATACAGTAAAAGATTGTTGAGAGTGTTTTTTGCAGCAACTGTAATTATCGCCAACACGATTTTCAATACAAACCTCTGAAAGATGAACGTTAACAGAGAACTGGCTCGGACGGTGTTTTTTTCTATGAGAGGAAAATGAGGAACGCAAGGCATTGCCTATGATTTTATAAACATTTTAACCATTCCCGTTCTGTCTTGACCCCTTTGCTGGGACCTCACCACTTTTAGGTCGCCACGCTGCTTTGCCTATTTAGTCATCTATCCTAGCTGACCAAATTAAAAGCTGTGAATTTGCCGAGACCTTGATGTATTGTAACGTCTTGCGTACATTGTGTAATAACATTTTCCTCTTGTATATGAATATTTCAAGTCACTTGTACTCCGCGATAAGTTTACGATCAGTTCATTTGCGTTCTTCGGTTCTGTTGGCTGTATGACAAAGTTTATCGCCCTCATTCTATGGCTTACTATGCAATGTTTGTCCGCACTTATATGTGTCTGCTTGAAAGTAGCGTGACAGGCAAAGCGAGCTCTTGCGGCTCCTCCAACTTGTACACGCCCATATTCTACTCGTGACCGCATTTTGTCAGATGTCGACTATTGAGCTGACAAATTTTGTGAATTCCTGTGTATGAGCTTAAAGGCTTGATAATTCAAACAAGTCATTGTTACTCTAAATTTCTTCATCGGGCGGTTTGGGTTTGTTTTGCTTTCTACATGCCCGGAAAAGGCGAAATGTTATAAATCACTTGCCGGAGACATGCCAACCCAAGAACTTCACGTTCGGAAGGTTATCTTGCACGGAACGTCTACATCACGTGATTTGAGAATAAACACATGCCTTCTTGGGCTCAAACTAAAGATATCAGCTGAATCTTCGAAATGACAATAAGGTAACGATGAATTATTTTCAACAAAAACACGTCATTATATATAAATTAAACACCAAGTAGCTATTTTCACATTTAAGTGATAGTATTGAAGATCTTGTCTGTGCTATTCTAAACCATCAAAAAGGGATTTGGGCGGCATACAGCGAAAAACTTACTTCGCATTTTTTTATGTATTTTTTGCGAAAATCCTGGTTACCTCATCTATATTTATGACACACATTATTTGCATAAAAGTCACGTGTTTTCTCGCGTATAAATGGATGTTTTTTTCTGATACGAAAACATTGCAACGACATAGTTTTACAGACGAATCAGGAGTACCGTAAAGATTTCGAACTCTGGTCGTGCAGAATCGGCCTCTCGTTTTAGGCTTGAACGTTTAGATTTGCAATGAGGTCTAAATTTTAGGCCATTCATAACGTGCTTAACGGTATAGTCTCCCACGGCCCCTTGTTCACAATGCAGCCTTAAATCTGTATCTCACACCGAAGTGTCCTGATTGGTTTGGATTTGCAAGGCTTACAGACACTGCTAGTGAATTGCTGTGGATTAACCTTGGCCTATTCTGTCGGTGGCAGGAAATAGCCACATTTTTTCGCAGTCAATGAAGAGCAGTGAGATTGTCTAGTTTAGCAGTAACACGTCTATCCTTTAAGACTTTGATGAATATGAGCAAGTATCAGGTGCATAACTGTACTCTGTTAGCAAACCATTATATATAATACTGACACACACACACACACACACACACACACACACACACACACACACACATATATAATATATATATATATATATATATATATATATATATATATATATATATATATATATATATATATACTATTAGTTGTTGTATCTCGGTGAAAGATGTTGATTGTAATATTTTTTACAATATCCATGCCTGCGACTGGTTTATCGTGTCGTCTCGTTTTCATATTCTCATCTAGTTCTGTTAAATTTTAAAAGCTCTCGAGGAATGCGTACCCTGTTTGTCTTCTCTGCGGTGAGACACCAACACTTTGACAACCTCGGATTCCAATGTTCTTTAGGTCAGTAACCTGCATGAGGTAATGTTTCCACCGAAACTAAATACTATGATCCGGATTTTCCCCTTAAAACACCGGACCTTTTTTATGATCGCAATAGCGGTCCCTTCCCAGTAGTTTGCCATCAAAACTTTCCGATGGCAAATCGTCCAACCACCAGACTTCAAGATAAACACGTAGATCACGTTTTGATAAAGGGCATAGCACTGAGCTTAAATCCGGGTCGATGAACCTATAGTGTTGCGATTTTATTAGTTGGCAGCTCTTCCGCTCAGTCCAGACATGTTTCGAGTGCGTGAGATGGAAATTCTTCGAAGGATAAATCGAACAGCTTATTTGTGTGCCATCATACCTTTTTCTGGTTAGCCAGCAATGCATTGCTGCGGTCGTGTAAAACTCGTTATATACGCTTCATCCAAAACATGAAATTTCTATCAGCGGAGAAGATATCTTTTTCATTTTTAGTTAGTTTGTCCGAAGTACTCCGATTTGAGAGCTAGATACATTCCTCACTACTACTATACCCTCTCTGTCTTTTTCAAGTTTAAAATACGACTCTAATCAGAGAAAGTAGACACCCTTCGAAAACTTAGCATATACATATTCTATGCGACAAATCGTAGACACGAATTTTTGGATAATTATGTTACATAGTTCTGTATGATATACTTTCTTTCTTGAAGAAAAAAGAAGTCTTTTTTTTTCGACAGACTTGTGTGTTTGCTTATTCTGTTATGTACTAGCGACTGATTCATGTAACATCTATTTCTCTGTACATTTTGGCCGTTGGCCAGCAGTAGTGAATAAACAAACAAACAAACTAACATGATATTTGTTTACTACATACGGTATGCCACTGTCCACTTATGGATTTCACAGTGTGCCAAGAACATGTTAGTTCCTTGTGCTTCGATCGGCGACGAATGTATTGCCCGGAGTTGTATCGTAAGTTACCTAGACCGGCGCGAAAAGCATCATGGGATCGTATGAGGACAGTCGCTTTTAGGCTGCGTTCACAAAAAACAGTTAGGGGGGGGGGGCTGGAGAAATTCGGGGCGGGGGATTCGAAAATTTTTGGGGTAGTAGAAGGGGACTTGAAAGGTTTGCTCTACCTATGGAGGGATCTGAAAATTTTTTGGTTCCGTGCTCTTTACGATTCAAAGGTTTGATGGGTAATTCAATGAAAAATGAATAAAATTTTAATGTCATCCAATTGTTCTAATGTTTGTAATAATCGAACAAAATCTAGAACCATTTCGTTGCATTTTATTACTTTTTCTTAAAGAAAATCTAAAAATGAATGAATTTTCGTAATAAAACAAACAAGTAGGCCTAGTTTTAGGGCAGAAGCTGCAACTGTTGATAATTTTTTCAATATTTCTATGCACTATATCAAATACGTAGTTTCTTGCTATCTATACCTACAGCATGCTGAAACACAAAATATTCAGTTTGACGGCAAAAGCCTGGATATATAAATATTGGGTGATATTTGAATTAGAGTCCAGAGTGAAATACATTTGTCAATTATACAAATGCGGGGTCATATTCACAAGCTGTTTTTGCAAGCTGAATTCTGGACAGTTCAACACGCCGTAGAAAGTAGAACAAGCACGCAGTTGTATAAGGTGAACAAAAATTATTGTCAAAATTAAGTTAATTAAAGTTAATACAGCTACTGCCCTGCTGCTACCTACGGGCAGTGTTACTGTCACTGCATACCGGCAGTGACAGAGATAGATCTGACTATGAAGTAGCTGAAGAAGAGTTCGGGTCATGTGACGCTTCGGGTCATGTGACGCTCATGACAGTGAAGCATACACAAGATCAGGCCAGAGAACATAGAAGGCCAGGAAACTTGAAATTTATCACGAATTTTTGAATTCTAGCATATGAAAATAATCAAATATTAAAGAAAGAAGATGGCGTCACCATGCTTGATTTTGTAAATTTTCACATTCTCATCGTAAAATAACACAAAAGTAAAACTTTGTACAGTAAAGAATCTAATTTGAAAAACATGTGTGCCTAAATGGATTTATTTTAATTTTACCAAATTGCCATTGTTACCAAAAATTTCAGAGATGAAAACGTTTATTTGATGGGATATTTTGACCTTCGAGTACTGTATATTTTGTAAAACTTTACTAAACACGGTAGCATCTAATGCAGTCAGGAAATCCCAATTTGCATACGTACTCTCTCATGATCGTCATTTTGTGGGCTCTTCAGCAGGTACCATTGACCTGGCCAGAGTTGAATTAAGTCAAGTCGGATTGACTGATAAATCAAAAAAAGTTCACTTATGCGTTTAAAAATGAATAAATATAAGAACTTGCCTTAGGAATATGGCTCTACAAACTGCTAATAACAGGTAGTGTTGAACACCTGTGAGCGGAACGGCGCAATACAAGTATTTTTTTTCTGCGCGCACATCCGTTACAAATATGTTGGCTTGTGATAGTTGAGGGGGAGGACTTGAAAATTTTTGATCATATAGAGGGAGCATTTGAAATTTTTTTAGCGTATTGAGGGGGGATCTGAAAAAAATAAGATTTCAATCGCGATTCCTCCAGCCCCCCCCCCCCTCTAATCGTTATTTGTGAACGCAGCCTTTTCTATTGATGATTATCACTTTCAAATGACAATGCGTCAAGTTCTGCACATGCATATTTGAGTTCCTCGCTGTCAATAATTCAAGACTCTGCTTTGAGTACTCACTAATTATAAATATATTGAAAGTATTTGTTTCGTATAGCAGCTATAACGGAAAATGTTATCAAAATTATGTTTTGGCTATAATTTTTTATGTCGGAGAAAGTCTCCTGAAAGACTTTTGTTTTGTCTTTGTTAAACTACTTCATGTCGGCATGTCAAAGTGCTCAAAGGTGTTTCCATCGCATTGTAAATATACGAAACAACAGAAATTGTGGTACTGCCGATATTATTTACAAACGTGCCAGGCTTTACCCCGATTGGTCCCTTTGCTAATTGGAAAGATCAGTCACATAACCATTCTCGTCATTGAGAGGAGCCCAGCAATAGGGTTACAAGATCGTAGAGGTGAGACGTGTTCAGAAGCCCTTTACTAGTTTTCCTATTTTTGTTATCACAGAGGGCGTATACACCATGGAGAAGTTCATCTTTGCCGTGCTACTTTGCTCTCTACACGTCACTTGTGACGCAGTCACTCGGGTTCATTACATCACATGCGATGAGGAAGAATGGGACTACGCCCCCGGCGGCAAGAACATGATAAATGGAAAACTCATCGAAGATGATCCGTAAGTGAATAAAATGGTGTACTTCTCACTTCTGAATGCAATCTGCTACTCAAATGATGTTGTCTTCTCTACAGTTTTCTTTTTAAATTTTAGATATCCAAACATTAATTACAATTTTTAAATTATACGGTAGCATCCACCAACACTATCACGTGAGATGAAATGATGGTATCTGATACAAGGGAACTTGGACATCTCATACTTCAGTTTATAAAGTGGTTCAAGATGGTCCTACTGACCTAGTTCTATTATCGTTTCATTGACCTGTAAACTTTGTAACATTGAAGGACTGTGGCCATTGGACCAGTTTTGGTGCCATGTTAGAAAGGTGTTTACATCAGTAAGTTTCGTTGAATTGAGATTTGCTGTACGAACTCACGAGACAATCCATACTGGTTTATTTCTGTGTTCTGAACGTCAAATGTAAAGAAATCAGAGTCTGTCAAAGTTAATAGACTAGTTCAAGTTTAGCAAATAATCAAGGACAGGTCATTCGCTGGCATGGATTGTTTAACTCGTGAACATAACTCGTCAGGAAATGGCCTCCTCAGTGTCGATGTTATGAACACCGTGAAATTAGTCACTAATGGAGACAGAACACATACGAACATGGTCCACGTCGACAATGTTCTCAACAATCGAACGCAAAGGTTAAAGCTACCAAAATGACCGTCACGTGGTAGAGGATTACAGAGATCAGCGAACTCCATCATCGATTTACTTATACTAATCCCACTCAGATGTATGTAAATAGTAAGGCTAAAAAAGAAGATTTATTTCTAGTCCTTGACATTCAGCAAAGTGATGCGATGACGCGATTTTCTTTTCTTTTTTCCTTTTTTTTCTTCCAAAAAATGCTGATTTGTCATATTGATGCAACAGTTATTGTCTTTTATTACTGGCCGCAAAATATTCCTGTTTTCTTTTTAGCATTTTTGGACACGCATCGTAAGAACTTTGAATTGATGCCGGCAACCACACGAAATTCTGACTCATTTATAATTTTTACGAGAAAAAAGACATGACACACAGCTCCTGAAATGATGCGCACGCTGACCAGAAACAAAAGTTTTGTTATGTTTGTTTTGTTTTGTTTTGTTTTGTTTTTTTTTGGGGGGCGGCTAATTAAGCCAAAGCATATTCCTCGTATACTGATATTGTAGACCCTTACATTAATATCAAAGACAAAGAACAAACAAACAAACAAACAAACAAAAACACAGAAAGGTCAAAGGCAAAACGTGCCGTTATTAGAATACTTCCACAGGGTCAATACTATCTATTTCTGTAACTTCAAAAGATGAGATACGTCGTGAGAAGGCAGCATGATTGGTTCTTGTCTATTTTGCCTGTGGTTGAAATTTAGCAGGGAGAAAGGCAACTGTCAGTTAGGGAGCGTTCAGTTATTATGGCCGGGGTTGGGCCGGCAAATTCTACCTGTGCATCAGTCAGTGAACCCCCTATCCATCGCACCGAAAAATTGATGACCCCTTCCCCTTTTAAGATCACAAAAATTTCATGACCCCCTACCCCATCGCTTGAGTAAAGCTGCACACACAAACACCTCCTGGGGTATAGAATCCAAAAAAAGATTCTCAGATTTTTTCAAATGAATGACCCCCTAACAAACTGACAAATCTCCCTTTCTGACTTGCATTTTTGAAGGGTCATGAAATTTCACGAGTGTCTTTTGGGGAGGGTCATCATTTTTGCACACATATTAGAAGGCAAAATGTGGCCGATATAGCGCTCCGTCCTAAAATATCAAATCATAATACATTGGAGTCTATTGGGAAAACTATGAACATTTCCCTTAAAAACAATCGATATCTGTACATTTAAATATATTTGCTGATTCATGTAAATGAAATATGCTTGCAGTGGCAGGTAAAAAGCTCCCACGAGAGGTATATCAGAAAAGAATTGTAAAAGTAAGAGAGTCAAAATATCTGTCCCAGAGGCGCGCTCTACCTTAATAAAGCTAGAGGCAACCACTTGCGTTCGTAGTTTTCAGTGCAAACATGACACTACATGGGGGTACAGTGAACACAGACCGCGATCGCCTTGTAGGAGCAACTGGGAGATTCTGCAACCACAATTCAACACAAACTGAAAATGAAATTATGAAAAAAGAAGGTTCCCGCTAAGACTGCGTGTGCATCTTTTCTAGTACTTTCTCCTGCTTGGTACCACGTGATTTACCTTTTACTATGCCTGGCAACTGTTACTATACGTTCTAAATTTTACCCTCTGCCTATCAAGTAATCGAAACCGGGACGCCCGAACTAAAGACCCTCCCACTGACCACTACGCCATGCGGAGTTATCTGCAGCTGTAAGTTGAAATGTTAATCTTGAACTTGACACTGTATGTCTAACCATGCATTATATACTAAATGAATACTATAAATGACATAAAAATAACGACTATATGGTGTTAACGGACTAAAATAATGTCTCTATACGAACCATTTTATTGGCTTACCCTAAACCTAAGCTTGACCCTAACACTAGGCAACTAATGATATTTGTCTCTTTTTCCATTTTTGTCTTTTTTCGTCAAAACCGGATTGCATCGAAAGTGACACACAACTTCACTTTCAGTTTCATGTAGAATGTGTGTTAGATGTTTCATAAAATGTTTACTAAGAAAATGCACTTGTTGCTGCTTTTAACAAAATGATATGCACTGTTCACCAACAGAAACGCCAAGCCCTATTTGTCGGGAGGACCTGATCGCATCGGTGCGAAGTACAAGAAGGCGCACTATTACGAGTACACTGACAGTACATACACAGTGCGCATGCCCAGACCTGCTTGGCTGGGGATGTTGGGACCAATCCTTAAGGGAGAAACTGGTGACGTCATGAGTATATATTTCTTCAACAACTGTAGTAGAGGATATTCCGTTCACGTCCATGGACTGTTTTACAGTAAGAGTAACGAAGGTATGCTATCATTTAAGCTAGTATTATGGCATGCGCCTCGAAAGTGAATACTGTTTCTCAAACTTTTCCAAATGATAGCTATCAACATTATTCCCTCACCAGATCAAGAATAAAAATCCGAGGTCAACGTTCAACGTTTGGTACTAGAGAAACAAGTTACCTAACGCTTACCGATATTTGAAATTCGAAGTGGCCGCTATCCAAATTTTGAAAAAATCATACGATGAAAATCGATCTTACCAAAAGAGATTTACAATGCCCCCCTCCCCCACAAGTGGTGCATTTGAAAAAAAATTGTAAAGATTTTAGTCCGAATATCTGCCCCGAGGCGCATTCTACCTTAACTTTAGAAGAAAAAACTGCCTAAATGTTGTACTCTCCCTTCTCTTGACCAAGTTTAATGCGTAACTCGAACCTGATTGCATCAGAATAATTGTCTTCTTGCAAATATTGCAAACAAAGGGGTATAGCTTTATAGTTTTTGAATTATGGTTGCCTTTAATGCGAGATGCGAGCTAGACTGATTCGTCGCTAGAGGGCGTATGCGAAATGGATTGGTGTTCAGGCTGCTTTCATGAGCATTGTTTCGGTATTGAAGTTTTGTTCAGAAGATTCTTTATCAATATGGAATATTCGTGTACTTCGCATCTTGCATTGTATTCATCTTTGACAGGGTATTGGTTTTAATGAATTAGGTTAAAGCCCAACTAGCTGTAACTATTGACATTTATTGACCTCATAAAATATCTTCCTATTCTCTTCTGGGTTTCTCTGAATTCTACCCTCTGAAGGGATATGGGCTTTTACTGCGTTAGGAAACCATGCCTTTGTGAGACATTTTACGAGTAAATTCAAATTTTAACGGTCATTTTGCTTTCCCGCCATTTTCAAAATTAGTAATATTACAAAGGAAACAGAACATATAATGTCACAGTTGAAAACATTTACCTCTATGCGTTACATGGGACTGCTCTGTGCAGTTTATGTGAAGATTTCAGTGCAGATAGGCACAGTATCCACGGTGTTTGTTTTTCCACATGGGGCTGCGATTTAATGTTTGTGCAAACATTTAATCGCAGTCTAATCTTTATCTTGTTCAAAATTGTATGTAGAGTCCCAGCGGGTAATTAATAATAAGTGTATACACACCTAAATTAGTACATTCTCAAAACCTTGTTTTAGTTTGAAAGTAAAATCACAAAAATAATTCTAAAAGATACAGCTAGTGAGCCTTTAAGCCTAGAGCTAATCATAAGATTTAATAGGGCCGTATTGTATGTTACCCACTGTTCTGAAACTTTGACACATCAAGAATCAAGGAGTCATGAACAAATTGAGCATCTCACATTTTACAAATTGTTCCTGCTGGGTCCCCGTTGACACTGTGCACAATTAAACTCTGCGTACTGTAGCATGACAATATTGTTTGAAATTTTCAACTCACAAAAACATGTTGCCACTGTAGGGGCACTCTACCACGACAACACCGTGGGAGATGACAAAGCGGACGACGATGTACCACCAGGGGGCTCCCATCACTACGAATGGGTTATTGATGTCGAAGCCTCTCCCCATGACGACGATCCAGCCTGCCTCGCGTGGGCGTATCATTCCCATGTTGATAGTCCAAAAGATACTAATTCAGGATTGGTTGGCTTGATTATTACATGCAAACCTGGTAAGTGTGTTTTAGTTAGAAGTAGCAAGTACAATATTATTGATAAATTGATGAAATGCAGAAGAACTTACTCACTCACTCACTCACTCACTCACTTATTTGTTCACTTACTTGTTCACTTGGTTGTTCTCTTACTTACTTACTTATTTACTTACATACTTACTTACTTACTAACTTACTTACTTACTTACTTACTTACTTACTTAAATACTACTAACTTACTTATTTACTTACTTACTTACTTACTTACTTACTTACTACTAACTTAATACTTACTTACTTACTTACTACTTACTTACTTACTTACTTACTTACTTAAATACTACTAACTTACTTACTTACTTACTTGCTTGCTTGCTTGCTTGCTTGCTTACTTACTTACTTACTTACTTACTTACTACTAACTTACTTACTTACTACTTACTTACTTACTTACTTACTTACTTACTTACTTACTTACTACTTACTTACTACTTACTTACTTACTTACTTACTACTTACTTACTTACTTACTTACTTACTTACTTACTTACTACTTACTTACTTACTACTTACTTACTTACTTACTTGCTTACTTACTTAACTTACTTGCTTACTTATATACATACTTACTTACTTATGTACTTACTTAACTTACTAACTTCTTCACTTGTTCACTTGCTTGTTTACTTTCTTACTTACTCACTTCCTTACTTACTTATTTACTTAATTACCTACTTACTTTCTTGCTCGCTCTCCAATTCAACCACCCAATCACTAATTCATTTACTAACTCGTTCGTTCTGTCAGTCAATCAGCCATGAACTCGGTCACCATTCACAGACCGATCATTTATTCGCTTACTTAGTTCTTTTGTCCTTTTTACTTTACCTTTTGAAGGAACCCTCGATGACGACGGCAAAAGAGTTGACGTCGACCACGAATTCGTCCTGCTGATGACGACGATGGACGAAAATGAAAGTTGGTACCTGGACGATAACATCGAAACATATTGCACATCACCGGATACTGTTGACACAGGTTGGTCATACAAGTA
>LD343217.1:149399-196013 GCA_001465055.1 Ptychodera flava | reverse complement strand
TTTCATTTCAATCAATGACGTGCTCCGGCATACCTGTCGACTTTTCAAAACTGAATGCAACTCGAAGTTGCGGGATGATTTACAAACTTGAGTATCGCATCCATTCTATTGGCACACTGTCGAGCGACTGTCGTTGTCATGAAATAGCGAGTAAGGTGATTAATGCACTCAGTACCCATAAAGCAAGAACGCCAGCGTGCCAACACAAAATATTAGTATGCTTCTGAGGACACAGTCGTTTGCATTTTGGTTTTAATTAGAATCGGACAAATCAAGAAGCATGGTACATATTTACAGTGGAAATGAAGTACAGTGAAAGTCTTCCATATTGCATACTCTTACATTTTAATTTTGTGGCTATTTTGACTTACATCAACGAAATGACGTTGAAGAAATACACTATTTGTGATAAAGGGGTCGCACATGCGCAAAGGTGACGCCTGTTGTCCTGCAATAGTACTACATAAACACCCGCAGAAAGTTGTTCAGATGACGTCCAAGGAACATAGCAAATATAGGAGCATATCGTTTGACTTTCACCGACCGCACTGGCAGTAACTTATAGTGACACGAATCCCTGAGCTAAATTACATTATAACATTTTCGTTTTATACTAGAATCTGAAGATTTTATCGAGAGCAACAAGATGTATATGATCAACGGATATATGTTCGGCAATTTGCCGGAAATCAAAGTATGTTCTGGCGATAAGGTAGCCTGGTACGTGTTTGGCATGGGAACCGAAATTGACATCCATACCATCTACTTCCATGGCCAAAATATGGTAAGATGTATAAATTGCATATGTGTAAAATAATTCGTTGATTATTTTAACACGATTCTTTCACTAGTAGAATTCTGGTTTGACTTGCAAGTAGACTAAGAGATGAAATTGGGCACATCAAACATAGCTAAATAGTGCATTACCGGAATCTTACTGTTTTAATTAAATGTTTTAATCCTAAGGCAGGGTGGTGTTGCAACTTGCTGGAAAGTGTCACGAAGCCTTTATCTGTTCAGTACAATCTTAGAATCACAAATTGGGGAGATTTTGACCATGCGATTCCAAATACAAGTAGTTTAAAGGTTTAAAGGTTTACAGTCACCTGTAATCTAAATATGCCCATATATGATCAAAGGGGCGTACCTTGGTATTCAAAACGCACATGTGAGGGCGTTGTTTTTAAAAAAACGGCCGCCCGCTTAAAATCTGTGTGATTGGTTAGATTTTCTCTTTCTTGTAACTGTGGCAAAATTGGAACAGGTGACAGAATGCCTTTAAGATTCGGTGTCTTTTGGAGGTACTTGTCGTTCAGCAAGCCAAAATATAACGGGTAGACTTTTCTCAGCCTGATAGTAGTACACTAAATTTATATAGTGAAAGGTTCATTATGCAAGTATTTCATAACTATTAAGACCTTGATTAGGGCTTTCTCCAACCAGCTGTCTTCAGGTCTTGCCCACTGAGAAAATCCTACAACGTGGACGTGACAACAGATAACTGTCTTTATTACATGCCTCGATGTGAGTGCAAATCAGTGCATTGCTTTGAATAGGAATATCAGGGATGTTAGCGGGCCGGTGAACGATGTTTTGACCGGTTTCCATGGTTACCCGGTCCAGTGAAGCCGTTCGACGTTTTCGACGTCAAAGTAGACGCTTAAAGGCGCCCTTCTCAATCCCAGGTTCTCGCATTAGCAAATGTGTCAATAGCCCATTAACAGTTTGTCATTCTTTTGTTTTCCATTGAATATTTCATCAAGTAACTAATATTGATATTAGATAAATCTGATAATAGAGTGGGGGCTTTAACGCTAGGTGTGAAATATCCATGCGCGCACTGCTGTTTTGACTTTCGTTAAAATCTGTTTGATGCTGGTCAATTGTGGTAAAATTGTTTGAAAATGCCCTGCATGTAACTAAATGTCATATAGCATTAACTTTGAAGAGGCATGTAATAAAAATATTATTGCCTGAATACATGAGTTTACGTGCCCTCGCAGCAGGAGACAATTTGCCCTCCTGGCGTCGGGCAAATTGGCACCTGCTCTCGGGCACCTAAACCTATGTATTCAGGCAATAATATATAACCCTATATATGGACATTTTGTACACCCAGCATAGTCCGAACAAGTTCGACTGCCAGTTTTTTTCACGGTATATCTGTTACTTCTTTTTACATGTAATATTTCCGCGAACAATAGAATGTGAAAACAGAATGGTTCGAATGAGATTCATGAATCATTTGCAATCATTTTGTTAAATCAGCGTCCTTTCTCCATGTTGCAGATATATGACGGACATAGAACTGACGCTATAGGAATCGTTCCCGCTTTGTTTACATCAAGTGTCATGACCGCCGGCGCTCCGGGTATCTGGTTGGGGAAGTGCGCCACCACAAGCCATTACGATTGTACGTTTAACAGATAAGCGCCATCAGTGCATGTAGAATAGCGGCTGGCAAAGCTTATCCTAGTATAGTTAGCCTTTTTACAGGGTCCTCGTCGACTTCAGTCTCATTATGGTATTGATGCATTATTATTTTTCACTTTCCGATGATCTGTATTAAATTTCGTCAATTTAACTAGCCTAAGACAACAAAAACACAATGCAGATATTCGGATTCTCAAACTATACTATTATTGGAATTACTACAGTTTCGACCGGCTTGCGAAAATCTAACATTTGATTTTCCCTCATACTTGCCGTCTTGAATTTCAAGTATGAAGAAAATATCGGGCAATTTGTGTCGGAAGTTGCAAATTTTGAACAACGATCCCTGGTTTTTTATTCCTTATTTCGACAGGAGTGGTGTCAAATTTCGACAGGAGTGGTGTCAAATTTCTTTACGGAAAATTTGAGTAAGACAGTTTTAATCTTCAATGTCCTTAATTAGAGAGAAAGTGTATCCCTTTAACATTTTACAGGTCCTTTTAGTAAACGCAACAATCTAACATACTAATTGTACAGTATTCTTTGGAATTAAGCTGCCGGCATGACGATTGCAATGTTTTCTTTCATTTTAGCCGGCATGTCCTTCCTCCTGAATGTCCAAAACTGCAGTGCAGAAAGTGGAGCAGGTATCCACGGATTAACAGATCATATCAGAGAGTATTTCATACAAGCAGAAGAAGTTTACTGGGATTATGGACCGAGTGGATTCAACAATTATTATGGTGGATCGCTGACAGATTCTGAGAGGTACAAATAGTTTGTTTGTGGCTCAGTTAAAGGTATATCGTCACCTGCTCCGATTTTGCCACACTTACCATGGAAAGAGAAAATCTAACCAATCATAGATTTTAAGCGGGTAGCCAAATTTTTAAAAACAGAGCCCTCACATGGGCACTTTGAATACAAGGAACATCCCCTTTGACCATATATGGGCATATATTACGGGTGACTGTATACCTTTAACATTCAAGTTTGTTGCTAAAGTACCTGAATTTGGACATGTTAGAGGGGATCCTCTCGCTCCATTTGATTTAGTATCATTAAGAAACCTTTTCCCACGGCGTAATCCCAACAAATGAAGTCCACGTATCACAAATATCACAACTTGTTTTGTGGTTTCGTCTAGCCGTCTCGGTATTGACTGAATTCGCCGAATGTTACGTCAAGCCAGAGTTTTCATGATGTGATGCCGTCATGATCATTGGTGACAGGAAGCTAAGTAGTTTTCATTTAATGAAGTGCGTTTCCTTGATATTCATGGCAACACTTGTTCCTCTGTTCACTCTGTGGAAAATTGACATTCAACTGATTCAAGTTCCTGACGTGACCTCTAAGAGCTACAGTTTCTGAGTACTGACACGATCTTGTACATTTCAATGTCCCACAGCCGGAAACTCCCCTTGCAACTATTTCATATCATACCAATTTGCATAGCGCCATTTTGTAAAAAATCTAAATCAGTGACTCTTTCTCTCGCTTCAGTGAATCCGCGGCTTTCTTCGAGAAGGGAGAACACAGAATAGGCGGAGTCTACAAGAAGGCCGTGTACGTTGAGTACACCGATGATAGTTTTGCCACCGAGAAAGGCAGAGCACCAGAGGATGAACACATGGGATTGTTGGGTCCGGCAATCAGGGCCGAAGTCGGGGATCAGATCAGGGTTACGTTCAGAAACAACGCCAGTAGACCGTATAGTATGCATCCACACGGCGTGTATTATGACAAGGCGAACGAAGGGGCTGGATACGAAGATGGCACGACAGGTTGGTGATGGTGCAAAAAAACAGGCAAACAGAGAAAAAGATAAAGAAATAATAAGATAATAATAATAATGATAATAATATATATATATATATAGATATATATATATATATATATATATATATATATATATATATATATATATATATATATATATATATATATATTATATGATATGTATGTGTTTGTGTGTGTGTTATACTCCCTGCCCCTTGTATATTTTCTACCTCATCATAACTGCTCCTGATAGTCGTGATATGTACGTCTACCTGAAAGAAATTTTGCATCCAAGTCGGTAAAAGGAACACAGTTGATAACCTTGATAGCCTATCTGGACACCTTCAACAGTAATCGATAAGTCAAAAACATGATAATTACTTTGAAATGTGATTTCAGGTTCTGACAACGCAGACGACGCAGTGGCACCTGGAAACACATACGTGTACGAGTGGTCAGTACCCGTGGAATGGAACCCGGCGTTGGACGACGATGACTGTTCGACCTACATGTACTACTCGTCTGTTGAACCCACTCGCGACCAATATTCCGGTTTGGTAGGACCTTTGATTGTATGTAAAGTGGGCATTTTGGATCCAAACAGTATTCAGGTATGTCTAGTATCATTCCCTCAAAATATACGTTGACCTTTTGAAAATTCAATCGAAGATAATGGTTATAATTGCGTTCTTGTCAAACTGGAGACGTACTATTATAGTACCTTACTTCCCTTTGACTTATAATCACAAATAAACGCTCTCTGTAAATACGTTCCAGGGTGGCATCTCGCGAGAGGTTTACCTCTATTACGGCATATTCGACGAAAATCAAAGTTGGTACGTAGATGAAAATATCCAGGAATTCTGCACCGATCCAGATGGAGTTGACACAGAGGATGAGGATTTTGTTTTTTCCAATCAAATGCACAGTAAGTTGAATAAGTATAAATGATTATGTAAATCAGCTTCAAGGAACAGAGTGCCGGTGCTTTGTACCTCGCTTTGAAAATAGTCGTTTCCTCGTGTGATGTTACTTTAAGTTACTTGATCTGTAAAGCTGTACGATGACCAGTGATGTGGGCGTTACACTCACTCATGATGAAACATGTTTTCGCCTCATTTATAGGGATAATAGCCCAACATTTTGGTCATATTGTCTTTATTTTCATTTTCATTTTCATTTTCTAAAACGATATTTCCCTTTTTTGTACCAAAATTTTAATGAAATATTAAGTATAACCCTCGGCAACGCAATGCATTGTTTACACTATGGAATTGTGGACAGATGATTATTCCACATTACTCACATATGGTCCGTTTCAACAAGTTAAACATTACAAATTTCGACACGATGTTTGGAGTACTAGAATTCTTTTGCTTCGCCGATTTACGTAATATAAAGATAATAAAATTGGGTGCGTGGTGTCATTATTTTCATTGAAAAATGGTGCACTAGACAGTAACTAAGTTCCCATATCATTGAGGGGCGACTATTTTTGCTGATACTAACGTGTTATAAATATGGGACTCTTTACACTCTCATAGGTGTTAATGGTTATCTGTTTGCAAACATGCCCAACTTGGAACTTTGCAAAGGAGATCAGGTGAACTTCCACGTCATGACTCTCGGTAATAATGAAGATATCATGGGGATCCATTTCCATGGCAATACTCTGGTTTGGAACAGTAATCACGCTGATACCATACCAATACGACCCGGCATCTTCAGACACGGAACTATGAGACCGGACAATGAAGGCGAGTCACGATTTTGTTTATTGTCGCTCAGTCGAACCAAACTTTAGTAAGCTCTGTCTTGCTCGATTATGAGTCAGAGGTCACTGGTTGCCATGATTTCTTCCTCCTACACGTGCATCTGTATTCAACCGTCAGAACGGCCTGTTTGAGTAAACCCACGGTATTTTTGAATTTTTTGTCCGCGTTTTAAATTCGGTCGTCGAGAAAAATAGTGCTGATTGAAATTGGCATAATTTGTGACTGTTAACGCATTTTAAAAAAATCGATAAGAACATTTTATGTTATAGATATTGAACGCTAAAAGCCCGCAGATTATTGAAACAGGTGTACAATAATTAAGCAATAAAGCACACCCAGCGATGGTATACCACGAAATTTTGACAGTTCACGACATATATGCACAAACAGTGAACTGGTTAAAACCGAGTGATATACCATCGCTGGGTGTGATTTATTGCTATTATAGCATAACAGTATATTGAAATTCAGGCATGGGACGTCAAAAAAGAATATTTGCTGAAGCCGAGAGCCATGGTGTGACAGCCATGGTATATCACGAATATACCACGGTTCTTTTCACGTCTCGACCAATCGGATCGCTGTATTTGCACCATCAATATACTAGTATGATATAGTTGATAAATTATACAGAGTTACAACCCGTTCCGTGAAGTGATCTGCTTACTATCTGTACCCGTGACAAATCCATCGAAAAATCATCATTTGTGCCCCTATTTCATTTTATTCTCCTTAACAAAACATCAAAACTATAAACGTAAAATCAAAACCATCCATAATGATTCAGCTTAGTTACCATAGCTTGGAGCGACAATATGTAAATTTCCATTCTTTGTCTTTTAGGAGAATGGGGCATCGTTTGCAAAAACAACAACCATTTTAAGAGAGGCATGATGGTCAAATACAATGTTGATAGCTGTGAAAATACTACCCCCAAAGTGAAAGAAACAAATTTTGTGAAGGGAGCTCGAGTTATCTATATTGGCGCAGTGGAGCTTGAGTGGGATTATGCCCCGAACGGGTACGATGGACTCACTGGCGGATCACTGTATGATCCAGACAAGTAAGGAAAGCTTACATGGCTTGTGTCTGTCGTTTTGTTTTATCTAGAATCATAATTTCATTTGTAAATTCGGCAATTTTAAGCCTATTAACAGAAAGAGATATGTATCTTTCCATTAACCTGACCTATTATATTATAAATCTCTGACCCCGAACGTTTTCCCCGTTTCAAAAATCATGTCTGATTGTGCCAACTTTTTTCTTAGTTTTAGTCAATTACAACTACTATAACACAAACAAACAAACAAACAAACAAACAAACAAACAAAATGGTTGAAAATTAACATCCACTATTTCATAAGAGCATTTTAACGGAAACGCAATATTTTTGCTAAACGCACCGCCATGATATCGCCATATTGGACTAAAACGCACAAATACATTTTTAGCTCCCATAGCCATATGTATATATGGCAATGGAAGCTATTCTTATAGGCTAGGGAAATATCTGTATGTCTGTCCGTCAACATCAAAAACTCCAAAACCGCTGCACATTTCATCTTGATATTTGTTGTGTACATGGATGATGGGCTGTAGATGAGATTTTGTTCAAATGAAGTTGTCATTGCCAAAAATATGCAAATTAAGTGAAAAAATGTAAAACAGTCAAAATTGAAAATCTCAATAACCACTGGGCAGATAACATGAAAAATTAGCATGTAAGTACTTTGGGCTGACCTGAAATGATTGTGCTTTTTTTGATGTTTTGATATTGTTGAAAATATGCAAATTAGTGCCAAAAAAGGCGTTTTTGGTAAAAAATCGTCTTCTTCATAACCGCTGGTCAGACAGCTTTGATATTTGGTATACAGGTCCCTAGGGATAACCCAACTTGGATTTGTTCAAATTGTGATGAAATATGCAAATCTGTATTTTTAAGGAATTTTTTTGTCATTTTTGGTCAAAAATTTATTTCATCAAAACCGCTTGTCTGACAGCTTTGATATTTGGTATACAGGTCCTTAGGGATAACCCAACTGGGATTTGTTCAAATTGTGATGAAATAAGCAAATCTGTATTTTTAAGGAATTTTTTTGTCATTTTTGGTCAAAAATTTATTTCATCAAAACCGCTCGTCTGACAGCTTTGATATTTGGTATACAGGTTCCTACAGATAAACTAAATATGATATACAGAATATATGATGAAATCTGCAATTTTGTATTTTTGGTGCAATTTTTGCCATTTTTGGTCAAAAAATATGTTTCTCAAAAACTACTTGTCTGATGCCTTTGATAATTGGTATACTGGTTCCTGGGGGTTCTCTTAGTGTGATATAGTGAAATTTGATGAAATCTTCAATTTTTGTATTTTTGGGTCAGTTTTTGCCGTTTTTGGTCAAAATATTTGTTTCTCAAAAGTTACTCATGTGATAGCTTTTATATTTGGTATACATTGTTATACATAATTATGATGAAATCATCAATTTTGTATTTTTGCAGCTAATTTTGCCATTTTAGGTCAGGCCATCCTGAAATGAGCTATCAAAGATCTCAACCTTCTTCATCAATACATATGTCACAAAAAGTTGCTCTCTACATAACATAGCAGAGCTCTGTCGACTATTGGGTCGCTTGTTAGCTCCCATAGCCATATGTATATATGTTTACAAGTTTACATTTTATTGAAAATCTCAATAGCCACTGAGCAGATTAGATGAAAAATTAGCATGTAAGTACTTTGGGCTGACCTGAAATGATTGTGCACATCTTGGGTCAGTATCTTGGACTTGCTATTTTTCATGAATTTTTTTGTAATTTTCTCCCTTTTTGATCAAAAAATCTTCTTCTCTGAAACCACAAGTCTGATTGATTTGAAACTTGGTATGGAAGTGCATAGGAGTGACCTTTCCCAAATCTGGGCAAATCGTGGTGAAATTTGCATATTTGCATTTTTGGGCTATTTTTTTCATTTTTGATCAAAAAATTTTTTTTCTCTGAAACCACACGTCCGATTGAGTTGAAATTTAGTGTAGAGGTTTTTACGGGTGACGTCAGTAAGATTTGATCAAATTCTGGTGAAATTTACATAATTTTATTTTATTGGGGGAATTGTTTCTATTTGTGATAAAAAATCTTTTAGCTTGATTTTAGCTTGTTTTGATAACTATATGGGAGCGACCAGTGACATTGTCACTATTTTTTTACGGTAGGCTAAGGCATGGTCGCCCGGTCGTGAAGAGTATAGTATTGAGTATTAATAGATTTGTATTAGATTATAACGCATATACTTCTTTCCCCTTTACCTGTAAAAGGGTAAGAGGGTTTGGCAAGACAAAAAGTGATAAAAAATAACTTTAGAAACACATTATCAACGTGACCGCACTGAAATATAACTAACTTTCTCCATTTCCAGTCATGGATACGTCTTTGCTAATCGGGGAAACGTGACCATTGGCCACAAGTATAAGAAAGTTGTTTACAGGGAGTTCATGGGTTCCGACTTCAAGGAACAGGTTCAACGAACCCCAGAAGAAGAACATCTTGCATTGCTTGGACCGCTCATTAGGACACAGGTCGGAGACACCATCGAAGTCGTCTTCAAGAATATGGCGTCGCGAAGTTATTCCATTCATCCCCATGGCGTTCTGTACGACAAGACCAACGAGGGTGCAAAATATGAGGATGGAATTACAGAAAGTCCTGGAGACGCAGTAGAGCCCGGTAAAACACACACCTACACGTAAGATCAATCAATTGTCTCTGGAATTTCTATTATTATGAAAATAATAGTATGTGTGTGCATGTGTCAACATGTTTTTTCAGTTTTTCCCTTAAAAAATAAATAAACATCAATGTTCAAATGAAGTACATTTAACACCATCCTTCAGGCATCTTTGCTTTTGGAAAAAAATTCTGCAACAATAGACAGCTTGTGTGTCATTTCAAAGTTACGATGATGAATCTTTGATGTACCGAACAGTCGCACTATTATAATTTGATTTAGATGGGAAGTACCAGCACGAGCAGGGCCGACTGATGAGGATTCTAACTGCCTCACTTGGGTGTATTACTCCGCCGTTGACACGGTCAAAGACACCAACTCCGGTCTGATTGGTCCGCTCATAGTTTGCAGACAGGGACTTCTGGACACTAGTGGCAAGCGTACAGATGTGGATCACGAATTTGCTCTACTGTTCTCGGTCAACGATGAAAACGAGAGCTGGTATTTAGATGAGAACATCCAGACCTACTGTTACATCCCGGGCGAGGTAGACAAGGGAGACGGAGACTTCGAAGAAAGCAATTTGATGCACGGTGAGTGTGTAAGGGATAGACCATTTGCTCTTTGTGGTGGAGGGCAGAATAAGGAAAGAACACGGTTGCTGGAAATAGAATCAAGGTCTCAAGCAAATAAAAAAGAACTTCATATAGACAAAATTTCATTTGCCAGACACAGAAATACACAAAGTGTATTATGTATGCAAATGTATGTACGTATCTTAACAAATTATTTGGGGAAGAAGGAAATGTGCTTCTTTCATGTAGATTATTAACAATCACAGCTCCTGATCATCAATCATACAGAAATGATGTGTACCGATGTTTCCATGTGTTTAAAGCGTATTTTAGGACTAAAAGCATTTGCCTCGTTTTGTAGGTATAAATGGTAAAATATATTCCAACCTACAAGGGCTGACAATGAACACCAATGATAAAGTGGACTGGTACCTAATTAGTCTTGGCAGCGAAGTGGACATGCACTCGGTGCATTTCCACGGGGAGACTTTTGTACACAATCACGGTGTCGGCGATCATCGTGCTGACGTGTACGACCTCTTTCCAGGTAAGGATTTCTGAGATTGTGTCTGTTGCATGCCCAAATTAAAGTTGCTGGAGGAATTCCTGAAGCTTGTCTGTTTCAGGGGAGGTACATGCTTGGACTTTGAACTTAACTCTGCCTCTGGGACAATTATGCTGAGAATCCAATTATGCTATTGTGCCAATAAATATTTGCAATCTTAGTTTTCTAACAATATTTTTGTTTTGCAAAGCAATCGTTATCTGTAATAACGTACATGATCGCTTAAATTATTTTCATCTATCAAGACTATTTTCCCATGTTTACATTCTGTTCTTTGAAACTAAAATAGTAAATGTATATTTGAAGATTTCCTATGGATGATTTGTTTTTCACAGGTGTTGTTAAGACAGTTGGCATGGTTGTTGACAATCCTGGCCAATGGATGCTCCATTGCCATGTTAATGATCACATCAATGCAGGGATGGATGCTATGTACACCGTACTAGGTCAGTCCAATAAGGTCGATGAGTAAGTGTATGCACCTAATTATAAGATGCAAACACTTATTCATTTGTATGAAGTCTTCATAATTTCTGTGCATGAGAAATTAAACCTGAAAAAAAGATTGCATCTTTTAATGTGATGGTTACAAAGCTTCATACTAAGGTTACAGGGACAATGTAACTGTTTTTGAACTATTAATGTCACGAAAACCTGGAAAATAAACCATAAAATTATACATGTATGTTTTTACTGTTCTCGTGTGTGACCAACACAAACAGGTTTGACTGTGTACAATGTTGGTAGATGCTATGGGAAGAACAAATATGACAGTTTCTGTTGTTTAAATAGTCATTTAGCTGCAATTAGGCTTATTATTTCAATTAATGCAACAATGACTGCTATATCAAATTCCAAAGACATTGAATTTGTCCCTTTAATGTAGAGGGGCTGTGACCATTTTTGAATGAAAAATAGTTGTTGTAAGTTTATCCCTGACATTTCAATTAATCATGGCGCTTAATGGCAATTAATAGCTTTAACAGCTACCATCTTAACGCTTTCTTTTTCATAGCTTTATTAACCATGCTTTGCAATACAATATTTCATGATAACACAGCTATTCATGCTTTATTGGAAAAATGAGATCATATTATTGTGTCAGATTTTTACATCAGCTTTGTGCAGATAAATCTCTTCAGCTGAAAATGCAACTATTCAGGCTGCTTTTAATGAGCGTTTTATCCCATGCTTTCATAATTTCTTTAACACGAATGTATGTTTGTTATTGTGTGCATGTACGGAGTTTTTGAACAAAATAAATCATGTTATTTTCAAACGACAACACTGAGCAATGTCTTTGATATTGAAGACCGGTCACGACCTGCGACATGCGACCTGCGTCTTTAAACTGTGATCTGCGACCTAACCCTAACCCTAACCCTAACCCTACCCTAACCCTAACCCTAACCCCTAACTCTTAACCCTAACCCTAACTGCATATGGCAGTTTAAAAAACTCGCATGTCGCATGTCGTGACCGGTCTTCCATAAGCTTATTGATATTATAATTTCCAAATTTAAAAGTGTCAATAAACTCTGTGTGATTGTAATTCAGTAATATGACAATGCTTATTAAAGTGTCATCGACCAGATGTGAGTCTTTGTGTACTTCTGCTCAGTCTGAATGCACACGATAGAATTTCGTTAATTCCTCTGAACTTGAAATTAACAGATTCAGCAAAACCAACTGGCGGTGGTAAGCCGAGTTCAGCAAGTTTGAATGTTGGAAGATGCTATTTGATGATGGGAATTCTCAATTTACTCATGGTGCTTGTCTTGATGTAAAACTACTCCTTGGAGTGTTAACCTTCACGGCAGAAGTCTTTTACATTGAGCTTTTTTCAAATGGATACTTTTTTATTAAAGCATCTTTTGTATATGTTGTATACTATCACATTGAGATAATTTTTACTGTTCGATTCATATAATTTTATTAAAAGTAATAAAGGGAAAGCGGCTCCACACATTGCCCATACTATTTGTGTCGTTCTCTGTGTTTATGATTGATTTTTTTTGTGTGTGGCTCTTGATGAAGATGTAAGCCATGGCGAGGCGTAGCCGTAACCTTGCTGTCAAATGACAGCGTGATCCTTTGACGCGCTACGTTTCGAAACCAGTGTGCGGTCTCTTCCTCGGCGCTTTTTGGTACTTGCTCTCCTTGGATTTTTGTTCACTGTTTGTGTTTTAATGATTTTACACAAAAATAGCTATCAAACTTGATAAAATGCTGAATAAATTTAGCTCCTAAAATGCATAGAAAAGCATCTGGAAGATCACAAAATAGCTGTAAAAAAGCCATAAAATCTCAAAATTTTCTAGGGGAGACCCCATAAAACCTCGCTTCCAGAGGAGGGCACATTCCCCCTCTCGAGCTGTCCCCCCTGCCAATGACCTTCGGTCATCGGCCACAGCGACCTTGGGTCGCTGCCTCAACTAGCCCCCTGATAAATGTTTTCGGCCTGTTGATAAAAATCAACAATTTCTTTCAGATATAGACAATTTTTTTCTGATTTTTCCCAAAATTTTTGTCAAAACGTATAGCCCATGAAAATTTACATCCAGTAAGTCCAAAATCCTGGAAAAAATTACAGAAAATTCATAAAAGTTGGTAAAATGTTGCCCTGATATTTTGATGGAAAAAATTAGAGTGCTCAAAGGGATAACTGTTGATTGTATGTGACACGTGATTTTGTGTGACATTTGTGACTGTGTGACATTTGTAACATGAAAAAGTTTTACAATGGTATAACTCATCCACCATACTAAGTACGTATGGAATGATCAGAGTTAATTTGCAACACTATATTAAAGTCCCAATAGCTGCGGATGTGTAATAAACTGATCTCAAAATATCCACAGCTTTCCAAGAGTTTTCTTTGAATAAGAACCATTAAGGGCTAAAAAAGTGTGTGTAAATTGAAACATTTTTACATCATTTTGGATTTCCCACCATTGTCACAGACTAATCATATGACAGAGAAAATAAAGATTACAATAACCAAATCTCGTACATCATGTCTTGTGCATTCAAGTAAATGGCATCATGCTTGTTTCTGGTATGGTCACAATGTGTATGTGCAGGAAATTCTGCTTTTTGAACTTTTTCCGTGGGGGCGCCATTTTCTGATTGCGGCAACCGTTTATTATTCAGCCTATTAAAACGGCATGGTCCAAATCAACACTTCTATACACGTCCTTCAATTAGCACATTTACACGAATCAACTTTGGTTTCAAATAAAATCATGAAAATAATGCATAAAAATAGCAGCTGAACTATAACACGACTTTGACTAATAAACTTTTGGTGAATGTAATGACAAACATTTAAGAAGGAGAGAGAAAGAATACCGAATTGTAAAATTATTTTTCTTGTTTTTTATAAGGAGGCAACATGGATTATACACACATGAGATGATTCTTTACAAGGGTAGGCTAAAATATTTTATTTGATTTTTGCATATTACTACAGCACAAGTCAAATACAAAGCTTCTGCCAATATATCTATTATCTATGTACTATACAAAATATTCTTGTTATAAAATCAGCAATATCTTTAAAATATAATAATTTCACGTTTTACAATCTGCTGATGTTGTTTTTAATAAAAAGAAAATAATTATTAAACATCCTAAAGTATGTACAATCACAATTTTCTATTCACATGATAAATCTATGAAAAATTCTCACATTTCAGTTATGCCAACATTCAAGTTATTATAACATTGTATACAAATGCAACCACAGAACAGATTAAATTAAAATAAGTATCATAGAGATATAAATTATCATAAGAAGTTTGAAAGGAAATTTGAGTGTAAGCTCCAATTCAAAATACCTGTTCTGTAAAGTTTTCTTTGGTGAATGAGATGTGTAAGTGTTAATGCCAAGTAATAGAAGCTTTGAGGGTCCACTAAACAATATGAATTTCTAATGAATTTGCACCCTTGGCGATGGTCTTTTTTGTCTTCACATGCCCAGTTACATATAGGTGATATAACTTGGACATAGCAAAGCATATCTTGGACCATGTTAGGGTAATGTAAAAAAAAACAAACCAAGAGGGTCTGTTTGGACGGCAGCGGTAGTAAGTGAGAAGGTTGAACGGTAAAGCTTATATATAACACACTGTAATTGATAATGGAACCCTTCTTTTGTGTTTGACATTGTATGCATCATGTGTAAATTATGATGTACAATCTTAAACACCTTTTGATTTCAATTATGCCAACAAATGGGAAACAGCCACGCAAGTTGCTTCCACTGATTGAATGATCCAGAGAGTCAACGATTCAGAACTACTGAAGTGTCAATTTATATAAATCTGTCATCTGCAGGTGGAAAGCGTTTCTTGTGCACTCAAGTCCTGCACTTCTGCGTTTATTGATTTCTCTGACTCCTCACAGTGGAAACACATGTTTGACCAATGTCACTGCTATACTCATAAGTATTTTGGATCTCCAATTGTGTGCATTGTTGCACTGGGTAATTTGCTCATGGATGTGTCAAATAATTCAGAGTACATTCATAAAAATTACACTCTAGATACACATCATCTGATATCATATTCCAACTATACTGTTTCATTCATTGCTAGGTTGTATATCCAGAGACTGCTGGAATCGTTAAGACCTTGATTTGTAGGGGAGCTACAGAATGCAGAAATGGTAATTTAAACTGAAAACTTTGGTTTGTAGTGGAAGGATGGAGTGTAGAAATAGAAAACTACAAAAAGAAAAATAACAACAGCAAATATGCAAAACAACGCACAAAATACAAGGAAGAAATTTGGAACATATATACCCGACATGAAATATATGAATCAACACAAAGTTCCCTGTTGTTTTATGTGTAGAATCTCATACCATAAGACTGGTAGCATTTGTTGTAAAATTCTCAAATTAAAACCATCAGAAACTAAGTGCAAAGGCCATTACATGACACAACAAATACATGTACATACACATACATCAAATTCTAAACAATTGCAAATCATCGTAAATATTAATGCTTGTAGGAACATTATTGGGTTCCTCATTCCCAAGGTATTCTCCATACAAATGACTGTGTACACATCTTCAGAACACACATGCTTGTATGAAAATTCCAACAATTCGCAAACCACCCACTGAAAATGCTGCTTTTTAATTATTTCATAGTTTGTCTATGATTATTTTTACAAAAATTCTTGTTTACAGAAAAATTATATGTTACAGAAAGTACAAATTTCTACTTTCAGCTCTCTTTCTTGATAAAAAATTCTATTCAGATTTACTTTATATAGTACTTCTACTAGAAGGATCTAGACAAGAGACTTGTTTGAAATGGCTTTACAGAATCCAACCGTATGGAAGTGATGTACAACTTGACAGGGACATAGACTTGAATGAGCGGTTGAGAGTGTGAGAAAAAGTCCATTCAACTAAGCTACAGTAACAGATACTGATTTTCCAACATTTCAACTATGCATAGAACATTTTCTTCACAGTTTCGGGACAAGGACTGGCCAACGGGAAAGGGTCATCTCTTTGGTAGAAACAGACAGATCGCTATCCAGATAAAAAAAAATCATTTCATAACATGTAGCTTTTTAACAAAGTTGTGTTTACACAAATAAAAAGTTTTCAGGGTACTAACTGTAATGCTATAAAGTGATGCCACACAAACAAAAACAAACATGTTTATCAGAACGAGTATTTAATAAGCCTCACAAATGTAGGGATTTGCCTTCCATTATGTGGTCTAATTTTCTGGCTCTCAAAATTTGTCTAGAAATTGTTTTTATGTTTAAAATTTCCATTTCGGAGACATTTTCATCTTGTTTGCCTTGTTAGACTAATGGCCACTACCTATGCCTGTAATACTTTTTTCCTAATTCAAAGAAAGATGTGTCATACACAATGTTTTTGTCAAGAGTGGTAGAATAGTTGATGTTACCATGGTTTTTGCTGTTTTTTTGTATTTATAAGATTTTTTATTCGAGCCACATTTACTGGGGTTACCCTAGTTGCAGGTATGGTACATCTATGTCCTCATATCCGGGAACAGCAGAAATGTTACAAGTTTTTTGAGACCATTAAGTAATTCTTACCATTTCTAAGCAGAAACACTTGAATATGAAAAGGACATTCAAGCCCCAATTAGCTGAATCTTTTTGCATTTTTTCTTTGAGATAAACTGATTGTTTGAAATCAAATACAACTTTTGTAAAGTGCTTACAAAAGTGTGACCACAGAATGGTTTTCTAACATTTGCGACATTTTCAACGACATGTGGCTTAATAACGGGAATCCAAAACACCTCTCCGAAGATCGGTTGGTATTTTTTGATAAGTAAAATGCAAAACGATACCACTAACCAGGCTTTAAAACAAACACATTTAATTTTACAATATTCCTCAGAAATACACTGTACATTACATGGAGTATTGCTGTTCATTGTGAAACATTGTACTTGAAGACTCAACGGGCTTTCATAATTTGCCAGGTCACTTGATTCTGTATGTCATGACCTTGAATCCGATAAAATTGAATTGTTGAAGTCACATATCCCTCTGATTCTGCGCTTTGGGTATGACGTCATACATAGCAAGCCACCATGATACCAAAGCAACAAACATTGAAAAGTCACCACGGTAACTACCCATGGCAACATACCGCTATATCTTCCAAATCTAAATACATGATCCGTGTTTTATCAAAAATATACAACATTTAACTTTTTCTGTCTTTTGGCACAATCTTTTCTCACATAATATTTGCACGCTTGTGAATATATCCTGTACAAAAATTTGCATCTGTTTAGCCATATTTGCTGTGGCTAAAAAGACTGTCACAATCCAATTATTTACAAAAATCATATAAATCATAATGCTTCTCTCTTTAGAAAATTAAAATTTTTTACAGTATACTAGATTATACAAAACTTTATCCAGCTACAATGAAGCTGTTCATCCAGTGTTTTCTATGTACACATATGGACGGCTGGAACTGTAAATAAACACTGCTTTTCATACTATCTCTTTGTAAGACACAGGACAGTTGGAGTCCAAGGTAGTTTCTTATGCTTCTGATACATCGACCTTGTCATCTTCAAACTGAAAGAGTCATGAGAAGATTAAGGTAGAATGCGCTTCGGTGACAGATATTTGGAGTCTCAAATTTTTACGATTTTTTCTGATCCAATACTTTGTGGGGGCTCATTTTAAAGCTCTTAGAGAATGAAAAAATTTCACTGCCTTAGTTTTTTCAAAAATTGAAAATTTAATTTTTCCCCCATAGAGTTAACACAGGGATGGCGGCCATTTTGAATTGCAAATATCGGTAAATGTTAGGTATTTTGTTTCTCTACAAATTTTGCACGGCGACCCCTGATTTTATTCTCCATTTGGTAAGAGAATGGTTGAAAGTTTCATTGAGGAAAGTCTCAGCAAAAGTTTAAGTCTTTCACTTTTAAAGCGCGTACTATTTAAATTTAAAAGCCAGGAATGATAGAGAGGAAAACGTGTAATGTGAGTCAGTATCTAAGACTCAATCCATGATGTTTGAATCTTCAGCATATAAAACTGGCTGAACTCCTGAGTTTCATCATTGACTGACGATAACTGAAACACTTTTGTTTAAATCGTGGACAAAAAGCAAATAACCCTTTAAATTCAAAAAATTTATCATTTACAAAAAAAAATTAGTTTATCAGCAAGCAAGTATTTATTTCTTTAATATAAGAAGTCAAACTCTTGCAAAACTGATGACCTTTAACCTTGCTGGGACGAAGGCCATCCGACATTTCTGCACACACTTACCATAAACAGCTATCTAACACTATGGTAACATATGACACAATTTTGCTACTCAGTCCTCTATGTTCAAACGCTTTCAAAGATACGTGATGAAAAATGACAACACACTGATCAAAAATCTGCACCTCAATAAAAGATTTGCCAGGGGAAGAATGTCAATCAAGAAAGGAACGAAGACAAACAATTTCTTTCCCGTACATTTAAAGGTACATCTCATTACTCACCAGAACATTAGTTTTCACTTTGATTTCTGTTGCTAAGTCATTCCTTGGCGTTGTTGTTGCCATTTCACTCATGTGAACTACAAGACCATCTTGTTCAGTGTAATGTTGCTGAGAGCAGGAAAAGAGAAAAAAGAGACACACCATCTTACAGGGTGAGAGCTAAAGCAATGTAGCGTATGTCGTTTCTATGCTTGCAAAGTCACTGCCTGATCTAGGACAATGGCAGCTTTGATAGAGATTTTGTGGGTAGTCACTAAGATCCCAGTAGTGCCATAAGCCATGAAGACATCTCCATGTTATGTGTGGTGCGCCATTATTCTTTCTACTCAAGCATATGTGTAAAAGTAAAACGTGGTTGCCCTTCTCTAGTTCATATTACACCAACCAAGACAGACCACTATGCAAGACTTGCACGTCAGCTGTTTGAGAAAAATGGTCGCACTTTTTTTTGTGCAATGCACATCACTGCAGCAAAGATGTGAACATAAAAGTGGGTAGCCATACGCAGTTTGTACATCACAATATCAATAGGTGTATACAAGTAATTATACTCTCACTGCAAAAGCACTTTGCAATTTATGTTACACATAAACAATTTTGATAAAGACAAACAGAGAAAACTCTGAAACGAGATTTCTATATCAACTTACCACAGGAACATCCATCTCCTGGTCTGAAACACTTGGAGGCGTTTCCACACTGACCAGTTTATCATCTAGCTGCACAGACTGCTGTTTGCTGAGAAGGTAGTCTTCCTGCGCCTGTCTTCGTTTTCTTAAAAGTGTCTTGTCTTTCCTCAACTTCTGAAGTCTGAGTCATAATACATGGAAATATCACTTTATTACTGACTTGTGCACCAGTACAATTGACTTATCGTAAGAACGGCACAGATATGGAAGGAAGCCTCCAGCATCAGGAATTGGACAACTTTGCGCATGGTGGACAGGTGAAAACATCAGAAGTGAGTACAGTCTGACAAGTGCTGCTACAGACATCATTGAAGAGTGTTCCAGAAATTTTGTTTCAGAGAGACAGGTTTTATATTCTATGACCTGTGCAAAAGTGATGAGACTACAACAAAGGGATACCTAGTGAGTGAGACGAACTGAGTATAAGTGAATTAAAATGTCAATATCAAGCTGTTTCAGTTCAATACATTTCACTGAAAGTGCCTATGAGTTTGCAGTTTGATAAAAATTCAGAGTTCTATATTTTGTTGAAGTGAAGATGCAGTGTGTAGACTTTAATTGCTTATATGCCTTTTGATATATTACATAAATGTTCATGTTGAGTTTAGAAGCAGAAACTGTCATCAGAGTAGACCAATGGCGTGAATAATCCTGCTATAAAAGTCATATTTCTATTGACATTGACACTGACTTTGTTGAACACCACACACTGGCTGTCAAGATGAAATTGTGGTGAACCTTGAGAATACTGGGCTTAATACTCATCGTGAACACTTTTAGATTTTCTTAGGGGCCCCTCCCATCGCTTAATGAACTAACTGGAACCTTTAGCATTAATATGCTGATTTGTAAAATTGTTCTATTTGGGCAAAGTGTGCTACAATCTTTCCCCGTCTTCTGAAACGCTCTTTGAAACGCTATTCCAGTCATCAGAACTGCGCCCAAAGGTCTTACATGTATGGAGCCAATACAACCAATGTAAAACACTGTATCCAAGGTACAATGGTGATTGATGAAAGTTAAAACATGCAAGTCATGATCTACATTGTATAATTTAAATGTTGCAGCTACGCTGATGAGGTGCGTTAAGATATCATGCACAAAATACATTGTTTGTAAACAATAAACTCGAACAGGTGTAGTTCTGATGACTGTTTCCCTTTAAACAATATAGTCTAGAGTGATATGAGTACATTCTGTATATGAACTACTCAAATGACATTGCCAGCTCTCATGATAAAGACATACCTTTGTTTTTCATCTTCTGGCTTTGGTGCCATCTGCTTTGCAGTGCCTGGCCTCGGCGGAATTGGCTCCAAGGTCATAGGTTGCGATGTCAGGTCATAGGTTGGCGGTTTGGTGGCGTCCATATATGGATCTGCCATCATTTGACTGCTTTGTCTACCCTTTGGTGAAGCACTTCTACCTCTTCTGGTCCTGGAGTGTAAAATTGCCATGAATATTTAATCGTATATTTGTACTTTTTGGGGGAAGATTGAAGAAATCTAAGCCACTACTGAACATTTTTAAAATCAATGTAAACCCAAGGGGTCCAGTTGATTTGAACTGATACAGGAAGGCCCCCTAAGGAAACCGTTATTTTTATAAAAGGAGACTGGTGTCTTCATGTGTGCCATACTTTCACCTGTGTAGCATCTCTGTTCTGTACAAACCTATTGACAACTGCAGTGTGGTTGGAAATATCAACTGTAAAATTGAGGGGGGAACTAAAGGAGGAAACAGGATACAGTGACCAGGGGTAGACACTGTAATATCTTGATCCGTAAAGCTACCAGTATTTTTGGAACACATGTTACAAGACAGGTCATTTTGATTGCATATGAATATTGAACTAAGCCTTGAGTCTTTGGCTAAGAATTACAATTTTTTTAGTCTGTGTTGATCACAAATATTTAAAGGGCTTGTCGCTGGAACTTTTATGATTTCTTTGACTATGTCAACTACAGTTTCTTGTTCTACTCCCTAGTAAAGAACGTTGAGATGCAGGGTATTAAGCTTGTCAACTCAGTCTACACATGTGTGAACTACATTGTTATGTTGACAAGTGAATTCTGCTTCAGAATAGAATTCAAATGAAAACAATAACAGTGTAGTCTACACACACGAGTATAGAGATGTACTGGCAAGCTACATACATGTAATGGGTATTTCAGATTGCTTTGGGGAGTGCAATGAGAACATGCAATTGACATACAAAACAAAAAAGTGAAAATATCATCAAACGTTAAAGCCACTGACCTTTGAAGATGGTCACAATGTTCTAGAATATGGATGTTTAGTGTGTACTACATACAATACATAATGCAATGAATTTCACATAATATTCATGGCTGTGGTGTGTGTGTGTGTGAACAAAATACACATGTTAATTATTGCCCAATCTTTAGATGCTATGAAGCAAAAGACTGTTTCCACACTTTTCTGTATCACTTAAGGTAGAATGTGCCTTTTTGGTCTACCGCTTTTGTGGGGGCTCATTTTTAAGCTCTTTGAGTGAGAAATAATTTCACTGTCTTAGGAATGGCATTGGCATTGGCATTGGCAGCCATTTTGAATTCCAAGAGTTGCTAAATATTGGACAATTTGCTTCTCTTGTACCAAATTTTGCATGGTGACCCTTGATTTTTATTGTTGATTTCAAACAGGATCGATTTAAAGTTTCCTTAGGGAAAGTTTGAGCAAAGGTTTAAATCTCTCGATTTCGAGGCATGAACTACCTTAATATGAACTACACTACCTCAAGATAACTTATCATACTGGGACTAGCCACTCAGCTGTCAGCTGTTTCTATCACCACTATATCACTGTCGGTAACATCATCACATGATGACAATTCACCAACTCACCCATCTAATTCTTTAGCTGTCAGATGTGCTACATAGGCGCGTTGCAAACTTTCATCATTCAGTCCTTCCAGATGTTTCTTGTTGTAACCTCCACCGTCACCGCCATCATCTCCATCATCATCTGGGCCTCTGCCGTATCCATAGCCTCCTCTGCTGCCACCTAGTGATAAATAAAATAATCCGAGTCAGAATCTGAATCTGAGTCTGAATTACACAATTTCATGTCCCTTGCAAATCTCACACGACCCATCAAAAATAGTGTGTGCGGTTCAGTTGGCATGCTTGCACAACCCAAAAACCAGTCACCCAAATGTACTTGGTCAGATAAATGCACAATTTGCAAGCATCGTGTCGTAAATATACCAGCAGCAGAATATAGACCTGGCCCTTCAAATTTTTTTGTTAAAGGCCTCATTATCAATCCTTCTCTCTTGTGTGGATAGATGTGCTCATTGGTTATACATACAGTGTCATATACTTTTTCCCCTTTAACAGTACTACCAGATTAGATCGATAAATTTCCTTAAAGCTTTCTCATATTGTAGACCAGCAAACACACACTCATAAATACAAATAGTTGGAGAAACCTTCAAATGGCATGTTTCTACAATTATTTTTTAATTGTCCCTTGCAACCATCCTGTCATAAAAGAATGAAAATCTGCAGTGTAACAAATAAGTTTACATACGATAGCTTTTTTTCAATCAGAATTTCAGAATTTAAATACTTCTAATATTTTTGTCAATGTGTTAGAGATAAATTTGACCATTCTATCACATGCCTCATGCATATCAAATATCAACTCCCCAATCGGATGCAATGGTAACTTATTGATGACACATTGGGCCACACGGTCATAATTTCACATAAACTTATCAGGTACAACTGGTATTTTGGACTGCATAACAGTCATCCAAATACATTCATATGCCATTTAATGACTAAGATTATTTTATTTTTCACTAATTTGTATCTATGACGGGATGCAAAAATATGACGGCCATTGGCTAATTAAACCAAAAAATTCTGTATGAAAATCATGAGATGCCGGTAGCCCCAACTTGGGACTATACGTGAGTCAGGAAATGATTTGCCCTCCTGATATCACACAGGTGGTTACCAACCCTCGCACATACAGCAGTAGTCTATACTAGTATTCACTTCTCAACCCATTTTTTTATCTTAAGGCATGATGCAACAGAGACAATGTGAATGACATCAGGTGATGACATATCTCTATCATTTACATGTTTTTTTTCTAAATAAATGCTACTCCTTACTATTATTAGTGAATTTTTTTAAGGATGACAGTAATGGTCTGAACTTTGGCAATTGGAAACTACACCCGGTTTTAGTTTCCTATGAGTTTCCTCCAACAAGATTTTTTTTTTCATTTATATACTATATGGTAAATACAATTCTAGTAAGACAGTTTCCTCTTTGACCTGGGCCTGTGCAATTACATGTTTCTTTTATTGTCTTGAGAATTAGCACCCAAAAAAACTACCGGAGAAATAGTATCTTCCCCAGAGCCTGTCCATGTGTCATATCATTATACCTTATCTCAGATTTGTCATGCAAATTTGGAAGACAGCTTCGGCTACCTTTCAATTAAACTACACATTTCCCGCTTTCCCTGACACTAAAGCGTCCACAAAAACAATGAAAGCAACCATTCCTTGCTCAGTTTGTGCTGTTGACCTTTGACCTTGGAGTATACAATTGCCATACCGATTGATTGGTTTTGTCTACCTTGCAGGGTCCTTGTTCACACAGTATCTCAACCATGAAAACCTTTCCTTTGAGACTGTTCTCATATTCTCATTCTGTCACCGTAACAATGGAACTCTTTTCACTGAATAGAACGCCATTCAACACACAAGGTTTGTCAAAGAATATAAAAGTCGCCTTTTGAAGAAAGAAGATTGTGAAGAATTACTGGTCACGGCTCTGTATTCTGTTCATGCATTTTTGACAAAAAAATTCTTGTAGAAGTATCATGTTGCCTTGCCAATTAAATATTTTGATTGGAAAATATGAATGTGTAGGCTTATACTGGTCTATGATGCCTGGTAAATTCCAAATGTCTTTATATTGTCCACTTGATTTTCTCGCATAAGCAGGCTTTAAACCATAAGAGGCCAGTGAGACTAGATAACAAGGATGTGTGCAAGAAATACACAGCCACACACACACACACACACACACACACACACACACCACTTTGAGATCTTAGAAATGATATCTCTGAATTACAAAACAACCTACACCATAAATTTCGTATCTCAGGCAGTAAAGACAGAAAAATTACATTATACATAAGAGCTTCACCTACTTGGGAGGACACATGTTCTGAATTTTACACCTGTGATGACAATCCGTGGTTCTTCGGCCATAACGAATACCACACTGAGGTAACAGGTTACTAGGGAGATACCATTATTGCTGAGGGGATTATTTTACACTCTTAACAGAGAGGGTCGAGCATTGACTTCACCAGGGGACAGTGTACAGAGGAACTGTGCCATTCATGACATAATTTCGAATAGTCCATTGAAAAGGAAAGCTTACCCAACCTCTGAATTTGAAAGGCCTCCTGCTTTGGACTTTTTCTTCAAGACAAACAATGAGCTCATTCCAAATATTGCAAAATACAGGGGGTGATGGAAACTGATGAATTCACAATAATTTACATCTTTCTGTTATATAATTAACCATATGTGGCAATACTAAATTGCAGCAACTAAAAAATCTCAATGACCACATTTGCTGGCTCCACTTCAGAAAACATTGAGTCCCAAAAATAACACTAATGCTGATATAAATTTATTTTATAAAGACCAATTTCATAAATAGGCCTATTTGCATTTTTCAGTTTATTTACATTAATACCATTACAGCGTCTTGAATTTTTTTTGTGATTTGCATTCCTGAGCACTATGATTTTTTTTCCCATTGTGAATTATCTGACACTAATTTTTTCAAGGACAGTAGATAAACATAGCAACACCACTATTTAATCATAACTGTTACTGTATATATTGCGTAGTACGCAACAGATAAGAACCAGGAAACTGGTGACGTTTCAAAATTCTTTATCTTGCATGTCAGTGTTATGGAGTCTTATGGCACAGGACGACTAATTGGCTAGCTCAAAGGTCATAGAATATGTAAATAATCTACAGAACAGAGTCAATAATCTGGGTACCTCGAGATAATCACTGATTTAAATTTAAAACTGAGGGATTTGACAACCTTTCAGTAAAAAAATTCTGAATTAAATCACACTGTGCTCAGTCTTCTATTTCCTTCTGATGTAAGAAATGTTTAGCAGAGTTATTTGGGCTCTTAATTTGCATATTTGCTCACATTTATTAAATTGTATTTCTGTTTTCAGAAACATGGTTTATGTATTGTGAGGACATAAGCGATTAAAAGCCCCATGGAAACTAAACCTTACAAAGCTTTTTTGACAATTTGATAATGTAGAGTTTATACAGATATTCAGACATTTGACATATAAGCGCCTTATTAAGTTTGCAAAGTCCAAAACACCCATGTAGTTTTCTACGGCAAAATGGGATCATCAGCAGATAGTGGTGAAAGTGTGTAAAAAACTGCTACTACAACTTTTTATTCAATTCCATAGTAATATCTTAAATTTGCTATGACAAAAGATTGACCTTCAAGTCTTTTTGCAACAAAATGGTCTTACTTATTTTTGAGTATTTCAGTGCTCAACATTTCAAAAACCTTACAATCCAATCACATTTTTTTATGGCAAACTTCAGTGTTAATGTACTCATAGATTGCCTTCAGGCAGTAGCAGTGCAGACTATATAAGATGTAGGGCATGCCAACGAGATACAGATAGAGGAAAAAGGATTTACCAGAGACACAGCAAAATTGAACAAAACTATCAAAAGTATGTAGCTACTGTTTCTGTTGTGAGAATTTGCGGCTGACTCGCAGCGTGTTTGCAAGGTTATATCTGATTGGTCGATTGTCACTATTCAGAGCCACTTAGGGAGTCTATTTGTATTGTTTTCATTATATTGGTAAGATTCAGCCACCCAATTGGATAACAGCTTCGAAATTGCTGCGAGTCGGCCCAGAATTTGTTCAGTGGTGGTTGCTGTTTAAAGGTATACAGCAACCTGTAATCTAAATACACCCATATATGATCAAAGGGGCATTCCTTGGCATTCAAAATGCCCTTGTGAGTGCGCTGTTTTTTAAAAGCGGCCACTTGCTTAAAAGCTGTGATTGGTTAGATTTTCTCTTTCCATGGTATAACTTTGGCAAAATTGGAACAGGTGACAGTATACCTTTGAGAAGTATCATCAATGGAAGCTGAACTGAAAAATATAGTTAACATCATTCACTGAGGTGAAATTGAATATTTTGATGTATTCAAACATACACTGGATATAAAACGTCATATTAGAAATCTCTTATTGGTAAATTTTCACACAGAATTTACAAATTACACTGTACACGACTAGATTTATTCAGTATTACTAGTAAATTGTGGTAAAAAGCAAAGTTATTGTTGACTTTGAAGATTTAATGTGTGACAAAATGTGAAAATAAAACATTGTTTGTTGAACTTACCTTTTCCTTGCCTTTTCAACACCAAACGCAGCATGTCAAGCACTGTGTTGAAATCACGTTTCACGTCATCAAAGGCCCTGGTCTGATCTCGCTTGATCTGCTCCACCTCCTCCTTCAGGTTTTCAATTTCCCTCACGATGTTGGCGCCCCCACGGGAGGTACCGATGCCCATCTCTGTCTTGAAGGACTCTCTCATTCCATCAAGTTCTTCCTGCAAAAAGGGAAATGTGGCATCCAGCCAGTCAGAGAACTGGAGGGAAATTTCTCAAAGCCCAGAAATCTGAAATACCCATCATGCACTGTGTCAAAAGCAGAGAAGCTACCAGTGCAATTTTCAACGTAAAATTAAAAATTTAATGAAGAATTTTTTCAACAAACCTAATTTTTTTCTCCATACAATACTCACAGATATCATTTGATTGCTATCATAAATGATATCCAAACAGAAAATGGAGGACAAATTTCTTCTGAATCATTGAAATCTAAAACTATTTGCTGACAATTCCAGTATTGATGTAAGTTTTATGTTAACTTATAGGTTGCAAACATATTTTGAGGCCAGGAAATATACTGACATGCGGTACGTGCAGAGTCTTAAATTCATGCTGATATTCTTGAACTTTGTGTACCCTGTTAATTTTACCACCCTTATCACTACGGTGCAACGCGGAAATTATTGTACAAATACTATGATCCTACTGTTTAGAGTGCAGTATCAAGTACTACTGTGTCCAAGGCTTTGTAAGTTACTTGTGTCTATATGCATATCTCTGTATCTAGATTACCCGAGCAAATGTCTGCATTGTATGTTTTGTACATGTGTATGTATCTATGGTACCGTACTACAAATGTATAGATGTGTACCAAAGTCTTTGTGTGTGTTGTTTTTGTGATTACTATCTATTATAGCCAAAACAAGGGACTGTTTGCCCAGGGTAGGTGAGAGGAGGGGAAATGGTTTCCTGCCTCGATGGGTATTAGTTCCTTGTTTGGGCTATTTTTTATTACATGCCTCTCTTACATACTTTTAACTCCAATGTTTGCGTTTATTTACAAAATGACAATCATATGCTTTATTTCCATGTTGGATAGAAATCCGTTAATAAACAGAACAATTTTCATTGTCAAATACATGTAGTACATTGATATAAGTTAAATCACTGTTAAGTGTGGTTTATTAATTTTTTTAATGCTTAATTTTCTAAAAAACCGAATTTTCCTATGTAAAACAAGTAATTAGAACATTTTTTATCCCAAAGTTGTCAAGTTGAAGATAGTTCTGGACAGGTTGACTTCCAGTCAAATGATGACTATACCACCCGCGATGTCATCAACGAGTTCACATTGAATCTTATGGAGTGTGCGCGTTCTATAGTATGAGGCATGTAATAAAATGTGAACTTGAACATCTCCTTGGAAGACAGAACATCAAATCTACTGTAAGCAAAAAATTAAAATTGAACAAAAATAATTTCAAAGATAAAGAATAGGCTATACAAATGGTGAGTCAGTGTGCTTGGATAGGTGAAATGGTGACGTCTCGAGACAAAGGTGGTTAATATATGAACGATGGATTTGTACATCTTTGATGTGAAGTGTTAGACAAATGCATAGCAGATGACATGACTGCTGGCTGTCATGAACATAAGATAAAATTAAAATATTTCAAGTTAATATTACAGTAACAAACATAACACAGCAGCACATAACGGAGTTAAACAACGTATTGAGAAAGATTTCCACATGTACTCACAGGCTGTTAAGAGGGTTAAATGTTCACAATGTTATGGACAACAGAGGGAAATCACTGGATTGAAATTCTGCAGTCATTGAAGGGGCTTCAAAACATATGAATATTTCAACTGTACAATGTCAGTTGGCTATGTGCATCAGCATACTGCCCAGTAATGGGAAATGGTTTTCACTCAATTTTTCCCAAGTTGTGACACAGCTGTCATATAGAGTCCGTCTGCAGAATGGTTAGAGTAACAAGAATGGCTGGGATAATTATGCAAAAAAAATATTGATTTTTGAGTTTCAGAATGTAAAATTTGAACACCAATTTTGCCTCACTTTATTGTATGAATACTGCCAAAGTATGTGAATGACAGAAATCAAAATTTATCAGAAACTATAATTTGATCTTCTTATAAGGAACAGCATGTTCAATTTTGACTTCCTAACTGATGAAATGTGATTTAAAAACTTGCATTGTATTATAGTTAACAATTCAATGACTGAAATTTATTGAAAGTGAATTTTTTAAAAACACTGATATTGCTTGAAGCCTGTATTTCAATGACTGTAAAACTGCGTCACAGTGTCCGACATTCTAGTCTAGTGTAGTCAGACTGTTTCCAATGACTGGTTGTCAACTAACCCCATCACTCTTGTCAATCCCCAAGTGTGAGTAAAGCTCAATCTTCATGTCATCAAGTTCCTCCTAGAGATGTTGAATAAAAAATGATAAAATGACAGGCGCAATAATGTTTGTTAATTGATGAAATGTTGACTTGAATCCATCAAAACAAAACAAAGAGACAATCACACAAACTTCCAGACTGTTACTCTCGGATATACCAATTCATGTTGTACCACAATCAACAGTATCCAAAAATGTTTCCATTTTTGGTTGAGTTCAGGTCGATGTGATAATTTTTTGCTAAAATTTTAAAGAAATTAGTTAGACAACAACGTGGTTTTCCAGAAACTTTAGCATCAGAAATGATTTAGACCAGAATCTTGTGACCGCAGAACTGTGTATTGTTTTTGCCACATTTTAAGTTATTGTATAACTTTAAGTAAGAGAACTTCTGGTATGTTTCTCCTCACCAAAGCATGTCAGAATATTTAGATATTCAAAATCGATTGCCCACAACAATGTGCAAAATGTGTCAAGTTCACAGTAACAGGTACAAAAACCTGATGAGATTTTCCCGTTCACAGTTTGAGAAGAGTAGACACTGGAGTATGACTAATGCAAGTCACACAAGAATATTTGAGCAATACATTAATTGAATCAAAATTACCTGCAACAGAGACAGCTATCACTTATACACACATACAACATGGTTAGGAAATTACTAAAACATACTTTCAGACAAAGATTTGAGATGAGCTCATCACATGCAATGGATAATACATTGAAATCGTTTATGTACTTTATAATTAAATGAATGTGCTCATGACACGAAATTAAGAATGATAAAGGCTGCATGTATGTGACTGAGCAATTTTCAAAATGGTAATGATGGCTGTGGTATGATCATGCAACACCTAGAATTACGGATCTGAAAATTGCAACTGAAGATTGTGTCATCATATTGGATGACATAACATGACTATGGTGTATATGCAGACAATTTGGTATGTTTCTAGATAAGATTGGTACAAAAAGTGTGTTTATCATATATGCAGACAGTGTCATTATCTAATATTCACTGTAGTTGAAACATCACTTAATATTGAACAGCTGTTTGATAGTAGAAAAGCGAATGTCAATAATTTGACATTTTATTGATTTTTTGATGAATCTTATTGTTGAACATCAAAATGCCATAGAAGTTTTCCTTCATTGAAGTGTAGAATAAAACCTCAATAGAAAAGGTGTCATGGTTATTTAAGGTAGATAATACCAAACGATTGTGTATGAAACCACAATCAACCTGGTTATAACCAAGTCGTTTGAGGGACTGTGGTTATAAATGATGACTTTCACTGTCTGGGGAGAGGTCTAGCTCATTTACATGTACCGGTATATAACAAAATGGAAAAAAGATATTGTATCTATTCAAAGTGACATTACAGAAAAAGACTTTACAATATAACAGATAATATTTAGGGGATGGGTTTTATAGTACTTTCAGTGACTGGAAAACAGATTTACGCAATAAATGGAAGGAGAGATTCTCTAATTTGAATCTTATTGAAAGTGGGACAACATTGAATGAAAATGAAATTATCTTGTACCGAGTGTCTGTACATGAATACATCCACTAGATTAAAATTTTCAACAGATGTAGATCACTGGTTTTTCCTTTTGAAGTACCATTACTCTAGAATAGATCTCGAGCATTCAACCAGCACCTTTGTAGCAAGTAAAATTTCAATGGCACAAAAAGTATACAGTTGCACATAACACAGATTAATCCTTTGAGAGTCAAAGTCAATTTTTATTAATTTTATTCCAGATTTCTGCTAAAATTTTAATAAAAAACTTAAAAAAGTTAATCATATGAAATGTGATGTCCATTTGGTCCAAAATTATCAAAAAAATTACAGAAAAATTCATAAAAACTGGTCAAGTGTCGGTTAAAGGGTTAATACAGGCAATAGTGGCTGCATATCTTATGGAATCAATGAACCTCCTAACTTGATACAATTGGCACTACCCATATTTCACCTTTTTCTTCAAAATTTGTTTGACACATTTCTGTATAAACGGCACATCGTTACATTCATGCTTTAGTCTTGGCCCACACAAACTGAGGGGTACTGACAGAGATTAATGGTAAGTAACTGACCTTGATCTGAATGGTAACTTTCTTGAGATCGTCGTCACCGCCGATTGTTGTCAGATCGTCATCATAGTACAGTTCCAGGGGATTGCAGCTGTCTTTGATGTACGTGTAGAACTTGCGTTTCTTTTTCTTGGAGAGGCCATCTTCGACTCCTAAGATGATGGCTGCCTGCTGCATGGCTGCATTCTGCTGGGCATTATCATACACTCTGAAAGGACGAACAAGATGTCCATCTGTGATTTCTTTAGCAAATAAGTATGATATTCCACGAATCTACATGTATACAGCAATAATTTCAATGATTTTTTTAGACAGATAGGAGTGATAAACATTGTAAGTGTTATCTAGAGACCAAATACATTTCTTGGCAAAGTTTAACTTCACCACCTACATTTCTCTTCAACGCTTTTCAAAACTCACCTTTGGAATGTGTCGGAGAGCAATGCAATCATGAGGTTGAGACAAAGGACGGCGGAGACAGCAAGGAATGTACCACAGAGAATATCAGCCATGACGGGATCAACATCTTTCATACCCTACAGGGATGTAAGATATGAATTTTATATTCACCGTTATAATCATTATCATTATTACAACCAGCATAAATGTCATCATATATTAATCTCACAGTATCTGAAAGCTTCGAAAGGTCAGAGGTCAGAAAGGTAGTTAAGTTGGTGTATTTTTTCATTGCCATCATGTCGGAACAGAAACAAAATTTAATGTTTGGTCTGGTGCTCTGTCGGACCAATTTGGCCCTGGCCAAATTTGCCTGTGAAAACTAGATTAAAGTCAACATGTCATGCTACATGTACATGCAATACAATGTACCGATAAAGACAAACCATGCAGATTGATATGTACAGCAGTAACAACTTAGTATGGGCTGGAATAGGATACATCAGCAATGTAGAAATAATTGAAGTACAGGGCATTTTAAGGACTCTGATACCATGTGTGTTTCAGTTGTACAAGGACTGAATCAGGTGGCATGGTCTCATTTGCAGAGCAAAACTTGGTGGGAAAAAGTTGTTTCGACAACATGGGATGATGAGGAATGAATTGAAAACTTCTAATAAATGTTAACTTGATGATCAAACAATCATCTGGGTTCAGGCCCGCATCAAGTATCCAAACATGGAAATCTGGTCTGACTTGGATTTTAAGTTTGCTTCAAACCCTCCTTAACCAGGAAAATTGGTCAACTGCTGGGCCAACTCCAAGCATTCAGTCAGTGAAAGTGGCTAAGCAATGTCTGTGTGCACAGGTTATGTGTATCAATTTGAAATGTTGACTGTTACAATATGTCAATCTGAAATATTGACTGTTAAAATGTATCAATCTGAAATGTTGGCTGTTACAATGCATCAATCTGAAATGTTGACTTTTACAGTGTATCAATCTGAAATGTTGACTGTAACAATGTATCAATCTGAAATGTTGACTGTTACAATGTATCAATCTGAAATGTTGACCGTTACAATGTATCAATCTGAAATGTCGACTGTTACAATGTATCAATCTGAAATATTGACTTTTACAATGTATCAATCTGAAATGTTGACTGTTACAGTGTATCAATCTGAAATGTTGACTGTTACAATGTATCAATCTGAAATGTTGACTGTTACGATGTATCAATCTGAAAAGTTGACTGTTACAATGTATCAATCTGAAATGTTGACTTGTTAACATGTATCAATCTGAAATGTTGGCTGTTACAATGTATCACTTTGAAATGTTGACTATTACATACCTCATAATCATACTCATCCACCAGTGTGATACGGAACAAGCTGTATGCCACACCATAGAATGACTCCATACCCTGCACTTCGCCTGTCACACCAAATATCATCCAAAATGCACAACCTGAAAACATATCAAGAGTTAGTTTTAAGTACTAAAATTGGATTAAGTGTGGAAAATGCCCTGAAAACTGAACACATAATCAGTATTGCACCTGGTTTGTCAAAACTATAACACAATTATTGCAATGCACAACTTCAACATTTATAAATTGCTGAAAATTTTTATGGATAATCGTCCAAAAATAACACTAGTATGAATTTTCCAAGCAAAAGTATGGCTTGCATGGCATTTACCAGTAATGGCCATATGAAACATATGCTCCAAATGAAATGCAATCAATAGCACAAAATTACTTATAGAATGCACCTCGGGATGATATTTGGATTCACTTTTACAATACTCTTTTGGTACCACTTATGGGGGACTCACTTTGAAACTCATACCGATAGACTAACTACTGGCTTACTTTTGAAAAAATATAAAATCCAATTTTCCTTCACATAGGGTTCACAGTACAGTGATGGTAGCCATTTTGAATTTCGAGAGTTGAAAATACTTGGTAATTTGTTCCTCTAGTATTAAATTTTGTGAGGTGACGACTGATTTTTATTGTTGATTTCGAAAGGGACGGATTCAAAGTTTCCAAAAAGTTTGAGCAAAAGTTTAAGTCTTTTGATTTCAAGGGTGTGCTATCTTTATTCTAAATACCAGGAATATTGTTTAAATTTCATCAACTGAAGATACGGCGGTTTCATTCGGGTTCGAACTAGTTGCAGTTACTTTGTCGGAGATTTTTTGATGAAATTATATTCTATGATGTATTTAAGAACCATTCTCATCCTACGCTATGGATAAAATGAAAATATTGCAGTCCAAATTCATAGACTTCAAATACACAGGAGAAGTTTTGAGACAAACAATTCAAATAAAGGTCAGTCTGTTTGCAACACTTCAAACTTTTTGGTACCGGTATCAATGTTATCATACTATTTGTAAAAAGATATTATGTTTTTCAATAAAAACAATGTATGCAGGCGTTCTAATCCGAGTAATATGTTACTTACAGTAAGGTATCCAGAATTCAAGATAGAGGTACAAAAATCTGACAACGTCCATCACAATTTTACCCAACATGACGATGAAAGGTCCTATTCAACGGACAAAAGACAGAGAAAACATGAAGCACACATGTACAGGATTTTGCTACCACAAATTGTGGCTCCATAAAATGTATTGTCATTTATTGTAATATACTGTAATGAAAACTACATGTACATGATTGGTCACACACACAAGATTGCTCTTCGCTTTCTCTTCATGATTTGCCTTAATCTACTGAGTTTGTACTAAGGTTTATGGACATACAGAGAAATAAGTGGCTTACTGCTCGAAAAGTCACTTTGGCAATGTAAATTTGCATACCGGTACATTTCCAAATGTGGTGAAACAGGCACATCAGCCACATTCACTTGTCAAACAGCAGTTGCAATTCACAGCGTTGGTGGCACCTTTTTTCAATTGGCCACTCAAGCGAAAATCAGTGACTGGAAACAGTAGATACAAGTGAGCGAATTCCTTTAACCCTTTGAGTGCTGTCATTGTTCCCACCAAAATTTTAATGAAACATTTTTACCAATTTTTATAAATTTTTCTGTAATTTTTTGATAATTTTGGACCAAATGGACATCACATTTCATTGGCTATAGTTTGTTATCAAAATTTTGACAAAAATCTGTAAAAAATTTGACTGGAGCGTATTTTCTAAAGGTGACAAAAGTTGACTTTGGCGCTCAAAGGGTTAACTAGAGTAACATTCTGCTTTTCCAAAAGTAACACGATTGCTTTTGGTCCTGAGGTAACTTACACAACATGACAGAGAAACACGAGTCTTGTAACTGTAACTAGTTTCCTGACAACTTAAATAAGTCTCTCACCTAGGGCTCTGAAAGCCCGACAGGATTTCATAAGACGAAGCCACAGGAAGATGATAGTTATGGCAAACAGTCTGTGATACACTTTGGTGAGAATGTCTTCACCCGTTGGATCATCTGATGACTGGACCAAGATGTCCACAATGTGGATGATAGCACAGGACAACAATAGGATGTACACAAACCAATCAAAGTAGTTCCTGTCAGAAACATAATTAAACAGGAAAACTTACATTGCGATGCTTCTGAGAAATCCTTTTAAGTAAGCAAATTATGCATGTAGATGTATGTCATCAATCTGTAGACTTGAACCCTTTTATTACGTGTTGAAAAAAAAATTCATCTTTGATAGATTCAAAATCTACCCCTCATCAATAATCAAGTTATCATTGGTCACCCTTATTCAAAGAGAAGCTTTCATTTTTTTGGTGTTGACAGACAAGAATCATGTATCATGTAATACATAAAGACAGTAGTTTCAGTATAATTTTGAAATGTGAAATTCGCGGCTTTGGAAAATTTGGAAGATTCATCACAATTGCGCATTTACCGCTTAATCTTTTAACCAGATACAACTTTACTGTACAAACTTACAAGGTTGTACTAAAATTTGGTGGTTAAAGGGCGGTGGTCTTCGTGCTGGCTTTTTTGTTGATAAACATAAATTTTTGTAAACATTAGCCTTCTCAACTTCAATCAGAGTGAGATGGAAGCAGTTCCCCAATATGTAAACACCTCTGTAAGACTCAAGATCACGCAACAGTAAAATATTAACAAGTGGCCATATCGCAACCATTGTAATCAACCCGTGACTTAGTGTGGCGGCCTTGGATATGTTTACAACAGGGGGGACCCCCTCACGAGCATGTGCAGCGGGACGATCACTGCCTTTAATTTCAAACCCACTGATTTTGATGGAACATAGCAAAGCTTATATTTGTGATTTTTACACAGTTACAGTGAAAACAATAGCACTCACCAGGAATCGCTAAAATAGGATGGTCCCATATCATTCAATTCTTCAATTTCTCTGTCTATGTATTTTCTTTCCTGTGGCCATCTCGGATGACAAAACTCAGTATCGCGAAGAAGTTCCTCTGTTTTCCACTGCTTCCAAAGCTAAAACAAAAGAAGCAAAACAAAATAAACCATATCAATACAAATGCTGTGCTGTCAGAAGAAACTTTCTGCCAACTTTGACCCAGGAATTCCTGACCGTATGAACCAGTACCGGTATATGCTTTGGGATCAATAATTTGGCATCTAAGGTGAGTTCAAAGTTATTGTAAATATCCTCCTAAGTGACTGCAGGTTACAATTGCGAATAAACTTTGGACATTTCGAATGAAAATGCCAGCATTATTTTTAATGTAACTGTTGGCATGTATCATTAATGATCTTACATCTCCTAATCAATCCGAAAGTTATCATCTTTTGATGAAATCATTATTTTGTAAAGCAAAACAAATTATGTTTGTTTCTCAATCTAGGTCGCCAAGAAAAATGATGCCAGTAGTTTTTTTTTCATTTCTGTGGTTTTGACCGTGCAATATCCAACTACTGATATGAAAACAGCAGAACAGGAATGTTATGAGTGATGGTTATTCTGACGCACAGAAAGAATGACAATAATAGCTTCACTGCTTAAAACTGAACAATTCACACATTCCACACTGAAGATATTGACATTTCTGATGTGCACAATGCACCGTCAATTTCTTTTCATATATTCAATTCTTCAAACAAATCCTTTCCTTTTTTTCACCCTAGCATACGGTAAAAGCAGCAATATTATGCAGAAATGAGAGGTAAAGGGAAGACATCATTTTTATTTAAATCCGCCAAACACTAGAAATGGTACTGACTATCTTACAGTAAGGGTAAACCTTTGTCTAAATTTTGTCGATTTATTTTCCAGTCCATGCAACCACTATGAATCACTTCACTGATTGGGAACTGATTATAAGACCATGAAATTTAAAGAGTCTTCTGTATTTCACTCAACAGTTATTACATGGTTGTGTGCAACATTTTGTATTACATAGTTATAACCACTATGAATGACTTCACTGATTGAAAACTGACTATAAAAGCATGAAAGTGTCTTTTGTGTTTCACTCAACAGTTATTACATGGTTATGTGCAAATAGTTTGTATTACATGGTTATAGGTACATGGTCTGATGTAACTGAATGCTCACTATTTCTGCATACTCACCGTGAATTTTTTCTTGGACTCAAAGAATTCTTGAAGTTCCACAATGATCAGGTAGAGTGTGAATGCTAATGCTGTTGCCTGGTATGAAAGAGAAGTGTAGAAAAATAAACTTATACAATGCATTGTGTTCAGGTGCATAAACATGCGAATGTAACTGCACTGCAGTGCAGAGATTATTCTTCTGTCAATCCACAGCCTCTGTACACTGAGAGATTAAGAGATGTCTGGCTTCAAGGTTATTTCATTTTACATAGGTTACTCTATTAAACACATACTGAAGTTTTAACCCTTTGAGCGCTGTGGTAGTTTTTTCCCGCCAAAATTTTAGTGCAAAATTTTACCAATTTTAGTGAAATTTTCTGTAATTTTTTGATAATTTTGGACATCCCAGGCATTATTAGATCTAGGGAGTATTGTTTGAATTTTGACAAGCACATAGTTTTTACATTAAACATTTTGACAAATTGAGCATTTTAAAGCTATACCGGTACATAGCATACACACATTTTTTTCACATTGTCACACTTGTTTCCAGCCCACCTTCATGTAGCTTTTGTTTCAAAGATCATCACAGCTGCAAAAATTTGTTTTAGCCAATATTAACTCTATGTTTTCCATTTTGACCAGCCTATCCCAAGATGCAATGGTCCATCCCCACTGACTGAGTATCTGGCCCAGAGTAGTAAAGTATTGATGACACAGTTTATCAATTTACCTCTAGGACAACCCTCCAAATGTCTTGTGGGAAGTTGTACTGATCACTGTCTTTGGGAAGGGTGACACCTATCACCGTCCACAGCAATATGAAGATCAGATTCATAATCGTTTGTTTCCAAGCACCAAGTCTGACAAAAAAAGGATGAAAAAAATGTTCATTGTTTGTTATCAAATTGTAATTACTGAAGTGAGATTTTGGTTTCAATGCATTTATTCACTCTTAATTTAACCCTGTCACCCCCATTTTCCTATGTAGAGGTCCAACTTTACCATAGAAAACAATGGGATTGGTTCAAACCATGGTGGTAAAAAGGGTTACACATGAAACACCATTAGCTATAACTCTGAATGTATTTTCCAGTATTTTGGTTCCGTTTGTAATACCGCTTTCCTTTTCGGTCCACTCTAAAATCCATGTTGAAACACATGGTGTTAAACTTTCGAATATAGCCTGTGTGTGTTAAGTGTCTCTAAAAGCGCAAGTTCGATTACTTTGAAATTTGCTATGTGGTTCAATTGGGGTGACCTATTTTGGGTTTGTTCAAATTATGGTGAAATACGAAAATTTGTATTTTTAAGGCAATTTTTGTCATTTTTGGTCAAAAGAGTGATGTCCAATGTATTGTTGACAGCTGAACTATCATACTACCATTTCTTTGTAAATAACACCTTTACCTATTGTACACACACATTGCATTGGCTAAAGTGATAGTTTAGAAGAATAGGAATTTGTAGCAATGAGCTTACAAAATCTGTCCTGAACATGAAAACATATGTAAATAAAGTGCTATCTATTATAACTGCATTGTTTACTATATCTGTATGACGTCATCCTGTCCCATCTATCTCCTTTCTCACTCAGAAAGCTTTCATTGTATACTGTATGAATCCGAAAAAAATCTTCCCATCTACCTGCGACTGGAATTCTGTATCACACTGAGAATATTGCTTACCTGCCGTATTTTCTCCATTTGAGACTGATTAATTCTTGGAAGATAGGATGGATGATCAAATCAAACTGCTTGTACTGAACAACTGCTTGCATCTGAAGTCACAAAAAAAATGTAAGTGACTCTATGCATCCATGATTGGCTCACTCAACTAAGTATGCTTGGTATGTGATTGGCTGGTTCTGATTGGAATATCATGTGATTGGTTCATTCAAATGAGAATGCCATTTGATTGGCTATAGGCCTTCTGAGGCCTGGTTGATAGGCCGATTCAAATATAACTGAAGGCTGACAAAATCACTGCTGTGCCTCTCTTAGACTTGACTTAAACCTGACAGTTAGTTGACCAAAAATCAACGGTAGTGTTAGTGACAAGTTCAGAGCGGATGAATATTCAAACTCAATTCAGAAAGTATAACAGAAAAATGTCATTGAGAGCTGAAATTTCAGCAAAATATTCAACAACAAGATCTTAGACAATGCAAATAAGTTTTATTACAAAAGATAAAAATATTTGAGAATTTCAAAACACAATTATAAAGCTGAATATTGACTTACTGGAGTCCGCCAGATATTCTTGGTATTTTCTGAAGATTGAAAGATGAAATATACATGTTATGTAGAAATTTATAACGACTGTTTTCAGATGACGACTTTGAAAAAATTTAAATCTAAATATGCCCATATATGGTCAAAGGGGCATTCCTAGGTATTCAAAATGCCCATGTGAGGGCGCCATTTTTGTAAAGCAGCCATCCGCTTAAAATCTGTGACTGATTAGATTTTCTCTTTCCATGGTAACTGTGGCAAAATTGGAACAGGTGACAGTATAGCTTTAATGCAAAGATATTATGATACTTCAAGGGACTACTACTTTCCAGAACTTAACATTGCTGACAGTAATTCTGCGTGAGAATTTGACCTCTATGGAAGGAAATCAGTGAAAGGAGTAGTCTAGATTTGTGGGAATGACTGTTAACTCACCTGGGTCAACTGGTTCCAAGGCATGTAAATCATAGAATTGTTTCCTATTTGCTCTGTCAGTTCTGTGGAAATGATCTAACGCCTCTCTGGCCTGGAAAAGACAAAGCACAGAATAAAGGCACAGCAAATATGTAACCTGCGAACAGATAGGCAGAGGCTACATTTTTTATAACGAGATGATTTAACCCTTCAATCCCCGTTTGCTTTTGTAAGATTCCAATTTTACTACAGAGAACAGTGAGTTCGGATGAAACCATGGTGATGAAGGGGTGGAACGTTTTTTAAATGATGGTGCTATTTTAATTGATTGGTTCCACACCAGAGCATATTTTGCTCATGTATGACAACTGCTCTTAGGAAATGCTTGAACAGAGATTCTCCAGCTATACATTGGCCTTCTTGTTCCTAATAAAATGTTGTGTCAGCAAACTTAATTTGACTGTAATCAAATCAAAGTTGCTCATACCGGTACTATGTACACTCACACAGACATATTGTGCCACCTGTTGTTCGTTAGAGGCTTAGGAGTGTGCCATCCAGATATCCAGATTGTACAGCGCCCCCTTTAGCTACTTTTCACTAAACCTTTGTTTATTTCAGATTTGGCCATTTTGAAAGGATGATTCTGAATTACGATTAACTGTTACTCACCACAGGTGGCATTTTTGTCACCATGAGAACCAAGGCAGGTTGTCCATTTTCATCAATGTCTGCAGGATCTGCTCCCAGTTCTAACAGTGTTCTGGCCGTCTCGCTACGGTCTGATACAGTAAAATATAGAAAACCAGTGAAATGTGTGGAATTTTCAGGAAATTTACAATCCCGGCAAATTTACATAAACAACCTTCAACACTGAAACAATCATATGATTTAAACTAACAACATGGAAACCATAAACTGTAACATAACAAGACAAAACTGATGAAAATTCAAACAGTCCACTAGCCTTATTTATACCAAGATAAAAAATACCACTGAAAAAGTTCAAACATTTGTCAAACTAAACACTGGAATTTTGAAACATGACCTAATAACTTGGATTGTATTCTCATTAGTATACAACCTAAATTGTCTTCACTAAAGATTTAACCCTTTGAGCAGTGATCAAGTTAATTTTTTTAACCTATATCAAAATATACACCAGTCAATTTTTTTCTAAATTTTGCTAAAATTTTGCTAAAAATCTGAAGCCAATAAAATGTGAGGTTCATTTGCACCAAAATTGTCAAAAAAATTACAGAAAAATTCGAAATTTGGTAAACTGTTGCACTATAATTTTGGTGGGAAAAACTGCAACACTCGGCCTGAGAGTGCCAGTCGCTTTTATCCCTTCCTTGCAGAGGATCTCATTCATCACGAACATACACCTGGAAATCGACATCCGTCAAAAGCTCCGATGGAACTACATAGTATATAAAACATTCACAGAAGAAAAAGTAAAACTACACTTAAGGTAGTACGCACCTCGAAAGTGAAAGACTTAAACTTTTGCTCTAACTTTCCTCAAGGAATCTTTCAATCATTCTCTTTCACAATCAAGAATAAAAAAAGGGGGTCACCATGCAAATTTTGGTACTAGAGAAACAAATTACCTAAGATTTACCGATATTAGAAATTCAAAATGGCCGCCATCCCTATGGTAACTCTATGGAGAAAAATAAAAATTTTCGAATTTCGAAAAACTAAGCCGGTGAAAAGTTTTCTTTCACCAAGAGCTTGAAAATGAACCCCAACATGTGATATATCAGAAGAGCATTGTATAAGTTTGAGAGTCCGAATGTCTATCCCCGAGGTGCGTTCTACCTTAATTGCAGCTCTGATGACATATTACAGAAGTTCAGTTGGAGTATATAGGAGTCTCCGCACTTTACCTCCTTCTGCCGCCACTTGCAATGGACTTCTTTTCTTAAAATCATTGGCGTGAAGATTAGCTCCACGTTTTATGAGTGCTCTTAGCGAATGACATGCATCGTTTTTCGCAGCATAGTGAAGTGGAGTCTGGTCCTCTCCATTGGTCAATGCTTCTAAGTCGGCTGGAGGATAAACAAACAGACAGAAATTGGGTTTCAGTGAATGGTTCTCTTGGTGAAATGTTTTTAGGTGCAGCCTTCTTGTCTATACCAGACCCTATCAAAGCAAAAATGTCAAAATCTAGTTACTTGCGACTCAGACGTTTCACACACTACAGGCCAAGAAACTGATGAAATACATTTCTCATTATAAACAATGCCATAAACAAGGATTCTCTTTCGCAGCTGTAGAATCATATGTCCATTTCAACTAAGTTACCTGACAACAGTAACAAATTAAACTATGTAATTAATTTAACCCTTTGAGTGCTGTGATTTTCAGTATGTTCAAAAAGAAACAAAAAAACTAAACTAGAAAGCATTTGCAAGCAAAAGCGAAGTTCCAGAGACCAGAGCAGCAGAAGAAAAGAGATGTGTGACGAAGATTGGTGCAGAATGAGAGTGCTTGGAATTTTAATATGCAAGCATGTACCTATAGTGAGGGCTGATACAACAACAGAATACAACTAAAAGCAAGGCAGTTCAGGGTATTACAGTACAAAGATTACAAATGCCTACATGTACGGTAAAAACGCAACAGATACATACGGGGGCGACAACGCACGGAAACGTACATGTATATCAGACAAGAGGAGACATCGGACCTAGGCCGTTGAACTTGAAAACAGAGGCCACATGTATTTTCATTTGATTAAAAGCAATTAACACTTCATCTGTAAAGAATTTTTACCACTGACTAAAACAATTTTCATTGCTACGTCGCTGTTTTCACAAGATACTGAACGTTTGGTCTTGGAAAGTTGAGTTGCTTTTACGTGCAGCCAACGCATGCCGGTGCGGTGACAGACAGTTCACTATGAATGCCTAGCTCTGCATGGCAGGGCTGTGTGTTACCGACGTTAAACGGCCTCCCACCACAGCCCTACAGACTGATATAGAAAAAACCGCTGGTGGCTCCTCAGAAATACGGCAGGCAGTTTCTCCGCTGAAACAGCCAATTTTGAATCCAAATTTTGCATTGATCTTCGTTTTCGAGCACACCCACCTCGCCTAGGTACACGATGTACCCAGCTGCGCTTGTAAACTTACGCTAAGCCTACTTTTCTCTCTCTATGCAAGGGAAGCGTTCGTATCTGCCGCCATTGTTAATCTCATCAACCCATGAGCACTCAGGCGAAAACCAGCGTGAGTCTAAACCATAGGAAGGTGTATAACGTAACAGTATAGCCACGTACGGCGAGTATTTAGAGAAAAATAAAAATCAAAAAGCAACAAAAAACAAAGCGAAAGAAAGCAAGAATTATTAATAGCTGAACGCAATTTGATATTTGTGCAATGCAAAATAAAAAATCAATAAACAAACAAGAAATGCCCGTAAAACCCGTCTAAGCTGAGCGATGACGTCATAAGTGTGTCAAAATGCATTCTGGGTAATGAAGGTAAAATTTGTATGTAGGGGTAAAATTTGTATGTAGCATGTTCTAAGGTAGTAATACGAGAGAAAGAAAGAAAGAAAGAAAGAAAGAAAGAAAGAAAGGAAGAGGGAAAGTGAGCAAAAACTAACAGTTCCAGAGCTGGTCTCTGGAACTTATGTCTTGTTTTTGAGAAGTACTTGATATTAATACATCTGTTTTTGATAAGGAAACAAAAAATTCTACAGATCTTAACCTGTTCACCCTGATTGCCCGTAAACAGGTCCCCATTTACAATTGATAACAATAGGTTTGGGTTAAACCATTGTAGTGAAAAGGTTAAGGAAAACCACAGTGGTGAAAGGGTGAAATGTATAACTTCTTACCTCCATTATCTAAGAGGCAATTAACCATTTCAGGATAGTCAACGGCCGCTGCTACGTGTAGCGGAGTCCGTCCAAAGTCGTCCCCCTGATTGACGTTGGCACCTTTTTCAGCGATAAGAAATGCGGCAACGTCTGTCTCCCAGACCCTGGCAACCTTGTAAAGAGCAGAGAGCATGATGGTGCCATCAATAAGGGATACAGTGGTTTGCGTTGAACCATTGGCAATATGGGAACTAAATATACTGTCTAAGTTGATGAGTTGCCAACACTGTCAGGTGTACGTACATGTATCATCTAGCGGTAATAAACGTCAATCATAAAGAAATCAACTATGCGAAAGTGGAAACATTGTCTGGAAGGTAGTCAGACCTGGTCAAAGCTTCACCATCAGATCTGCACAAACAACGTTTGCAAAATGATGCCTTCTGGAAGGTTAGAGGGATGTGTGTGGACATGTGGTGCTGTTTTGACTATGAGTCTTTCATACATGTAGATCCTACTCTCACCATGAAAGATTGGTAACGCAAGATTTGAACATTTCTTTCAAAATCATACATTGACAGGCATAAATGAAAAACAGATGACATTTTTCTAAATTCATACTTTGAGGTATGGCATACAGAATTGCAGGTATTGCTAAAAACTTGATTTGACAAAAAAACCACTGACCAAGCAAATTTTTCTCCCTTCAGTAACAAACTTTTTGAAAGATTCGCCCTACCTCATGCAGAATGCTCTGTCCGTGTTTATCCGTACAATTGATGTTCGCTTTGCTGTCAACCAAAGTTTCCACAAATTCCAGGTCGATTGTGTCGTCTTCATGGTCAGACTTGGCCAACGATGCAAAATATGAGATGAGAGCTCTGTTTGCGTTGCTCTGTGCTGTGTAGTCGCTGGGAACATACTCATCAATCTGGCCCTTGGCTCCTTTTTTGTCTAAAATTGCAACAGAAGTACAACATGCTTCATAATATAGCAGATAACACATCTCCTATCATTGAACTGAAACAGTATACAGGTACTCATCTGTAGTTTGTGACACCTCATGTATACCGTATGATGCACGATAACACTGTACTCTCATTTGTCAAAACGTGAAGCAATACCTAACATTTAAAAAATATAAATTGAAGATTCTGAGGAATTTATCAAAATAATGACAAAACGGATTCCACACTTGCATTTGTTTGTTTGTGGCTGAAGATGTCTGACCAACTACATTTCGCTTTTGGTTGGAGAGTGGAAAGACACCGTATTTCCTGATATAATCTTTTGAAAGACAGGTATATTCACATCAATAAATTCTATATGTTTGTATCAAAAAAAAATGGTGAATGTCGATGATTCAGCCTACTCTAGTTACTATCTTTACAACATTGACAAAACTAACAGAAGGCACATCCATGAATGTTGCAATACTCACAGCATGGCTTTGATATGTAGAGCATAATTTTAGTAGAAAGATTTTACATCGCAATTTTTGGAAAATTTCTGACAGCTTCTTAACAGGGAAGCTTTGCGAAGGATTTGGCATTTGAACATTTGCATGAGATCACTTACATTTGTACATGTATCAGCGACAAAAATAATTGGAGGCCATATTAGTTCAGTCAAAAAAAGTCAGTAAGAAAAATAATGAATAGCTCTCATAAACTGATTTCTTCTTCAAATGATTGTTGGTATGTTTCTACACAAGAAATGTTTCAAAATATACCACGATGTTGGAAACTTTAACAATAGACACTTATTGGTATTCATAAATTTTCACACATAAAATAGATGTTTGTTTTCAAATTAATTAAACAGGTTTGACAGATATACAGACAACTGCTAGCCTGTGATTAAGTCTTGATGAGTGTTACTGTTAAGCTTTATCTTCTTAAATGTCCAACATTTTGCCTGGTTATCTGTAGCATGATGGCAATCGTTTATAACTGTTCGGTTTGCTTTTAAAAACAAAGTAATTTTGATACAGCTCTTGAGGGCGCTTTCCACCACTGTTGCCCAATTTATCTCTCACTGCCTCCTAAAACGAATGGTAGTACACTTTGATGGTTACATTTCATATTTAGTACCAAGGCAACCTAGGCAATTTTAGTTTTTCACACTTGCTAACTACAAAACATTTTACATGCCCAAAAATTTACACTCTATGCTACAAAGCTCACATTACAAATATAGGCAATAAAAAACCATTGGATAAAAGACAGAAACAATTGCGTTGCACTGCTATTTTTGCAATGCTCAATTTTAGGTGAATAAATATTCTCTGTTGATAATGACTCATGATAAGCTTATTTGGACAATCAAACAATTCTCATTAATGCACTTTGCATATCTGAATACAATTATTTACGAAATTGACGTTTGGATATTTCGAAAAGGTAATATCATAGACCTTAGAAACAGTCTATGGTAATATGGAACTGAGAAACACATATATGGTATGTGACATGGTGTCAAAGTTTATCAGGAAACTATACATCAAGCAAATCAAAGGTCAGATATTGACCCTTTTTAGTAGTTTCAATGGTAGAAAATACAGCATTTCTCAAAAACTGGAGCTATAGACATCTGTAAACTTTTTATTGACTGAACTTATATGTCTT
>LD343217.1:128823-144647 GCA_001465055.1 Ptychodera flava | reverse complement strand
CCCTGTTCTGACCAAATACCAGTAGATATCTCTGATGATGTCATAAGTTATCACAGGTCAGAGTTCAAAAGGTCAATCATCACAGAAATCACCATACGACAATGAAAAATGAACTGAAAATACATCTTTAAGGTGGCGGAATATTAGAAAACAAACAATGCTTTGTATACATGTACTTGGAAAACGTTTATTATAGAATCATACTTGCTTGTCCATGGGTTGTTTCTGTTAACTTGTTTTAATTCAATTGTTAATGAAGCATAACCATTACAATAGACTTATTTACTATACAGTACTGAGGAAATTATTCAGACATCAGGGAAATATGAACACATGCATTATTTGGTTGTGTTACGGAAGAAAGGAAAAACATGTGCATAGAAATAAATTGAATAAGAAATAAAATGTTGGTACCTGCTGATTGGGCTGGTGATGGTGACATACATTTAACCGCATCAAGGAAGAAGGTGACGAGGGAATCATGCAAAATGAAACAAAAAAATTATAGGATTATGACATACATGCAAGACAGAACAAAAGAATATATGGATTCAATTTTGGGATTCTTGGATGTGATTAAATCATTGAAGTTCAAAAGCACACCTAAAATTGGTCTGTCACATGAACATAAATTTTACTTCATCTCATTCTGCTATGATTCAAAAACCCCATTCAAGTCTGCATTTCTGCTCAAAAATACTGGAATAGATACCGGACAGGCTACCTGAAGTGCTTTGAATTAGATAATAGAGGAAATGAGTGAAGATGATGGTGACTCAGCTTTCTAGAAGGAAAATATTATAAGCCAGTAGACAAGAATGATGAAAGACCAGCACTAGAAAGTAGAATACCATTCTTGTGACAAACTCCATCTTTCGCTTAACAATATTAAGATCATATCACGGATCTTTCAAAATCAAGACCCTGCAACATTTCACGACATTACAGAATTCATTCTCTGTTTCATCAATTGTCAATGGATGACTTTTGGTGATCATGAAAGACACAGCATCTACAATCTGTGTAATTGCTTAAATTTTCAAACCTTGAAGTTGTTTTTACATCCATTCAAAATTTCACTCATGACGACGTTTTAGAGTGCATCGATCATTCTGAAAACGTCAAACGTCCAACTGGTGTTTTTGGCTCATGTTGGGGAATATTGATAAAATGATTTGGGAACCGTGGTAGATTTCTCCTGTCCCCTGATATGATTGCACTGACAACACTGAGGAGAATTCCAGTAAACTGATTTGGGAACTCCAGTAACATTTCTGCTGTCCAGCAATGTGATTGTACTGATGTACTGAGGGGGAAACCCTAGTAAAATGACTGGGGAACCCCTTTACATTAACCATTTTACGACTTGTACCGGTACATTGTGAAAAAACCACAAAAACTCTGCCAATAGTTAATTTAATGATTAAAGCATGAAAATAATGAATGATGACTCATTATCAATTTTGGAAACTCCATGTACTAAATTTTACTGTTCATTGCAAAGTACAGTATTGTGCAAATTTGGTATATTTTGTGTACTCTATCAGACGTACCAGTATGTACAGTATATTCAGAAGATCATGAGCTATGCATAGTAATATGTAACTGAGAGAAAATTGCCTCAGTAACATAGAAAATAGCATACAACACTACAGGTCACTTTTGGAATGCAGTTGATGAGCAGCTTTATGAAGTGTTGTGAACTACATGCAGAATATTGTTCACTGCCATAAACTACATTGTACATCCTCGCTGGTATAAGTTGTACATATCTTTCTGACGGGCCTTTTTCATATTTTTAAGCGTAAGAATTAAAACTCATTTCCTCGCATAACGGTGTTTAATCTTACGTAGAATCATGGAAAACTCTTGCATTCTAAGAGAACCTTCACAAAATACAAATAGAAAAGTGGTGTGCCTTTGTCATGCATTTCAAATCTTTGTCCTGAAATGCTTCTGTCTTTGCATTCTTTGTTCTTTTGTTTCGTTGTTATCAGTAAAATAAAATGAAATAAAGTAAAACGCCATAAAGACGTAGTACAAAATACAATTTTACAATTACTAACCATCTGCGCTGAAATCTTTGCGTCTTTTGGTTTTCAGGTTCTTGAATTTCTCACCAGCTTTCCTGACATTATTCATGAGGACCACAGCCTCACCGACTTTCTGCCCTGCGTTGTTTTTCTCCGGAATCGCTGGGGTTTTAAATTTACTGGACTCGGTTACCCACAATGCATTGTTAGTTTTGGGTTTTTCTTTGAGTTCATATTGGGAGTTTTCAGTTTCACTGTCAAGGCCATCCATGGTGTTGTTGGGGTGGACTCTCTTCCGTCGGGACTTCTTTCTGTCACCCTTCTTGTGCGGGTCTGAAGAATCCATTTTTTATGTTTCCTAAAGAATGAAAAAATGTTGCTATTACATTTATTTACATTGAAATGACTTAGTTGACTGAGACTGAGTCTATTGGAGATCAATTCAGAAACACCGTAGAACACCTGCAACCAAAACATGTGAAGACTACATTGTATGGCTACTGTAGTACTAATCTATACATGTATTGTGTGGCTTCTATGTTCCATGTCACCTGCACCCGGGGAGGAGAGTACGGTACATGTACATACTGTACGTATATGGATATTCTTCAACTTTTGGTCAAGAATCTCTGTATGCAGAATTACAATCATGTACCTGGCACTAAATGAGTTTACCTTGTGTAGAATACGTTGACAAACTGACACATCAGCAGAACTCACAAAAAAGAATTCCATCCAATACATAAACGTGGGCTTCTTGTATGTTACCAATAAATGTTCTAGTCTGCAGAAGTGTTTATGCTAAGGTAGGGGAGAGCATTGGTACATGATTTGGTAACCATGGTAACATTCTGTTGTCCTGTAATGTGATTAAATTTATGCAAAGGGGAACCCCCTGGTATATGGTGCTTTGCATTGAACCTTTGGCACTGTGGGAACTAGACATACAGTCTACATTGTAATTGAGGAGTTGCCAACTCTGTCAGGCATTATTTTCGTCTGGGTGGTAATATTAGTCATTATTATACGGTACATCTACCAGTACCACCGAGAACAATAATAATTTTGCGTGCGCTAAAAAAGCCTTACGGAATGCCCATTCCGTAACACGTACGGTTTCCAGGCGCCCCATCCCCTGCGGCTATATCTGCGTGTTCACCGTTGAACGGTTTCAAGGGACTCTTTGGACAAGTGCCAGAACGTGTCTTCCAAGCTCTCTGTACGTACGTGTGTTGTGCATGCACATACTATCCAGAACTTGCAGAAGCGTGTCTGAGATAGCGCTCCACACTTGCACTATAAATCGGAAGAAAAATTGTTGACATTGCACGAAAACTGTCATTACTCTGACAATTTGATGCCCCAGTCAAAAATAAGATGTATAATAATAAGGTTATTACAAAAACACTGCAAAGGATGCACTTGGGTATTGGCACCGCGCATCGCTCTCTGCGATAGGGAGTGCCAATGTTCTTGTGTATCCTTTGCGGTATTTTCGTAATACCGTCATAGTAACAAATAAATCAACTCTGCAAAAGTTGAAACATTGTCTAGAAGGAGGTAACTCGTAGTCAAAACACAACACCATACATCCACATATCCCGCTAACTGTCAAGAATGTATGATTTGCGAACGTTGTTTGAGCGGAACTGTGTTTTGTATGTCTGACCTCCTTCCAGACAATGTTTCATCTTGTGTAGAGTTGATTTCTCTCTGATTGACTGATATCATCGCTGGACGATAGTTCACTTGACAATGTACTCCTCAATTTAGACGTTACATGTACGGTACGTGTACATGTCTGGTTCCTGTATCGTCAATGGTTCAACGCAAACCACTGTAAAAATGACTGGGAGCCCTAAATATTACATTTACCCAATTACCACCCCTAAACAAAAGAGAAGAAAAAGTTATGATTAATACAGAAATACATAACCCCAGTACTGTGAAAATGTATACCATAGATTCATACATGTACTGTTAAAGCCGCTGCCCAAAAAGTATTTCAACACCGTTGTTTGTCCAAAATCAGTTATTATGTCGATCTGTTTACACAGGGAATTGGGGTAAACAGGTTAGTAAAAGAACACCACATTTGGATTGATGTCAAAGAAATCTTCAAAAGAGCTTCTTCAAATTTGCATTATATTGTGATGGTAAGAGATATAGGTACATGTATGCTGCATGAGGACTGTCAAAGGCAATTAACCTTCCGTCAGATTCCACCTGAATGGAAATAACCCTGGTTGATCAGGTAATTTAAATGCGTAGTTTCAGGAGAAATTTTGGAAAAAAGCACTACGTTGGGGGGTGTTCTCTTTTGAGAGTCACAATTTGAGAATTGTTAATATCAATAAGATGGTTGCTTATGAAAGTTTACATTGTAATTTCGCGCACAAAAAATATTTACATGAGTATATCACATTCCTTCATTGTTATGAACTGTATGCCTAGTGAGTAAACAGCGACGATCATGAGAACAGGGTCAAGTAGAATTTGCTCAGATCTATTCTTTGCTCACTACTGGGAACCCACTCTGTTACCAAGATCACCCTCAGCAAATGTACTGAGAATTCTACATTTTACTTATTTCTAAAAGATAATACAATTCAACTCCATTCTCCTCTAAACCTAGCGAATAAACCCTTTTCAGCACTCAAGATTTGGTGTCAACCTTATTGTCTGCTACATGTCATGTATGTAGTTCAGTCACCAGACAAATCATATACAAGTACAGTAGCCCATCAGTCCTTAGGCTTTGTTTTGATGTTTCAATAAATTTGTCCAACTAATTGTATCATTCGATCCCTGTCTTCTATTTGTATTAATCATTTTTAGCTCATGCTTCGTATTGGCCAGGTGTATGTTAGTGCTTGCCTGTGAGACTGCATAGCTATTCTGTGATCAAACCAATCTGAACAAACTCAATCGGTTCACAATACAATATAATACAACATTCAATCGATGGAGACAAATTTTGCTGAATTGCATTTTATGACGAAATAATACAGCCCATAGACTTCCAAGGGCAAGTCTATTCATATACGGTAGGTAAAAATGGGTACGAAACTGGTTTCCCCATGATCCCTTCCCTACTTCCCTCATATTTGCCGCTGTAAAGAGATTCCTAAAAATGTTCCCAAAGCCTTATTGTTTGCTACATGTACATGTATGTTGCCATACCAGACTATAGGGTTGCAGGAAAATTTGGAAATGAAAGGATTACATTCGTAAGCTAGCTAGAGCTGTTCAATACAAGTGTGGCATTTCTGAAGCCACCGAGGAACTGTGCTGAAGCACTGCCCAGTACTGCATTATAGTTACACTGGAATTCAATAACAAATTACATGAATAGTCACAGTTTACACTATGTTGTCAAATGCTATCCCTATATTGATTGTTGTTCAGAAACTTGAAAGTTCAATACAGCCTCATCTGGAACAGATCTGCACACATATGAACAAAGCTTCCATGCTTTACGCACCAATTTACAAGCTATTGTGTGTAGGCTCTGATCTGAATTAAAATTTGTTCCATACATGTAGAGAGATTATCATGAACACATTCATTTATGAATAAAAAATTGTAAGTAATTTGTGTTCACACTTTCATTGACATTTAAAAAATGTTTCATTGAAACGCGTACATGTATAATATTCATTTGGCTAGCTGACAAATATCAACATGCACCAATTCCCATTCACGTAATTTAAGATTGACCTACACTAGACTACATTTTCTGTACATCTTTTTTCACATTTGCAGAAACCTGCAAGCGTTGTTCTGGAGTCAAATTCTTGTAATGCTCAAAGTTGGACATCACTCTCAGTAGCAGTTTGTATTGCGGGTTGCTATGATACACTGATAATAACTTATACCCAAATTGCGACTTATATACATGTATATCCCTACTTCAGTATTGTTTTGCTATCGTTCACTGTTTTATGGTACAGGCATAAATTCAAGTACTGGGTAATCGGTATGGTATGTTTAATCCAGACATTTTGACCCTTGCTAGTTCTGATCACTTTCATGCTTGTCTATGCAATTTTATTATAACACCAGTAAAACTTGAGTCAATGACCTTCAAACTTGGTTCTGGTACAGTTCTTCTGTTTTCCATGGTAATATAGAATCTACATGTACCCAGTGCTTACTACTAGTACTGTCTCAGTAAGTCCCTCATTGGGTTAGCTCAGTACCAGCCAAGGGTAAACTTGCCTAGTATCTTGACTCTGTCTTTTGACCTTCATCCATACTCTGAAGGCCAAAAGACGGAGTGGAGATACTGGACAAAAGGTAAACCACAGGCCCTTGACAAAGACTTCTGGGTTTATGACCTACAGTAACCTATTAAATCAGAAAATGTCCTCGATCTGTACCGTACATGTACAAAATGTACTTTGTACAAAAATAGGATACCAATTTACGCAGCCTGGCAGCAAGTCATTGTATACATGTATGTACATGTAATACACGTACTATAATGCTACTATGTATTACTACAGTGGTACACATGTAGCAGTACATGTACATATACTGGTAGCAAAGTACCAAAGCTGCAGTAGATGTGTACGTAGCTGTGTAGCTGTCTTGATTCACATAAGGATAAATTTTATCAAGGTTCATGTTTACAGGGGCTGAGGACAAATCAATTGCATCCATTGTATGATATACATGTAGCTATAGTACCCCTTCAGATGTTAGTTTCATTTTGAAACCTTTTTCTGTAAAGAAACGGTAAGATTCTCATTAAAGTTTGCTAAGCATTAATCTTGAGTTTCTTACTTCCATGATGGATGTTATTCATTAATGCATATTTCTTTGGAAGTTTTTGATAAAATCGGCAGAAGTTTTCTGTACTTAAACTTTCTTTTCATTTACCATTTATGTCTATCTAATCATGGAGGTAGAAACCTCTATGATCCAATTTAGGTGACAAAATTGCCTCTAGACTGCCTACAGGTCCTAATTATTCCTAATTGTTCAGTAGCTACCAAAACACTATTTTTCTATACTAGCTACATGTATCTAGTACGTCAGTATCAATTTTTGTACTGCACCTGCCAGTTACGTTTGCCAGTTACCTTTATCATAGACAGTAGGACAGGGTTCATCCTATTGTTTAGCTCATGAAGCATTCAACACATGATCATCAGCTGCATTGTAGCACAGTAACTTGTGGTTCGATAAACAGTGAAGGCCTCTGTAAGCATTAGAAATATGACTAATGTTTGCCAGGGTCTTTGCCCTGTATCAAACCTAAAGCAACTGTGCCCTGTAGGGTATTCAACAGCCTAGTATTATAGTAGTAATCCCTTATAAGAATAATAAATGGGTTCAATCACAGTCCCTCCATGATGGAGGGACCGTGGTTAAATTTTGACTGTTTTTTCATAAAGATCACACCACAAGGATAGTCGTAATTCAGTAATTAAGGAATTTTAATAATTTTGAATACTGGGGATGAAGTGATCTTGTTACCAGATATGGGCAATTGAGATTTGCATATTTACACATGTCGACAATATCATGGCTAGCAGACTTTAAAAAACTTGAAGTTCGGATGTAATTGATCCACAACTAACTAACTTTCCCTGGATGTCCTCATTATCAGTAGCTCTATGTAAATGTTACATCACGAGCAATAACAACGTGGGGCATTAGTCATAACTGATATGATTTATCATTTATGAAGCAAGATAGTCGCCATCGAGAGAGACACACTGGCTCATTAGACCAAGCAAGAAATCAATGGATTTCACACACATGTATTTGACAACCACTTGGATTGGAGTTTCTGAGGAAAGTCACTTGATTTAGTCGACATGTTCGTCTGGGACTGCCTTCGAAAGGCTTCTGTGGGGTACATAATGATCAAGAATATAGTAGAACTTAGGGGCAAGTCGATAAGTTAATCATTACGGCCATGCTGCTAACTTGGCCATGGTCACGAACACTATCAAAACATTACAATGTGCCGTGTGAAAATAACCGATTTTACGGGGAAAACTCCGTTTCTCATTTACGTACCGATCCTTCGGTTAGAACCCTGGCGTGATAGCTAGACTTTGGTGAAGTTCATCCCTTGATTATTCAACGAAGCAGTAGAAAATCACTCTCCGTCTGAAACAAACCGTCTCTCTCCTGGCTCCTTTGCAATCTGTCCCTCTGTGCGTCTGATTATGCAAATAGCTCAGCTCATTTGCATTGTTGCTATACACAGGTAAATAAAAGTGAAACGGTGCCATTTATAATGTAAAGTGACATTATAGATCTTATAATGTAACTAAGAATCATTTTGGTTAGATCTTGGTACATTTTATCCGCACTTCATGGGGTTAATTGAGAGATTTGCAAATATTGGCAACCACCTGTTCGTCAACTTCCGGAACCGCTCGGCAGCCATCGGCTATATTAACTGAGAATGCGCACAGCTGACCCATGACATCACCAGCCGCCATTTTAGGTTTTCTCTCGTGTTGTGAACTCTCAGGTTTTGACCTGTTTTGCGCTGTTTCAGTTCGTATTTGCCCCTGTTTGAAAAATTTCTTGGGCGACGCATTTGTCGCAAAGCGAGGTATGGAAAATTTACTTCGAACATTTTCCAATACTGGAGGTCACAGTCCACACCGTTCACACAATTCTTGCAAAGAAATAAGGTGGAAGTACTAAGTGTTATTGTGCGAACATTTCTCCGTTTGTCACCTGGTTCGTCGACACCGTCGTGTTGCAATCAAGATATATTGTATTGGTAGGTATTCCTTCAGCATGGGAGACCCAAATACGAGGAGAAAGACGCAGTTATCAAGGCTTCGGGATCAGCTCAGAAAGAAAAGGGAAGCACTTGCAGACCAGTTCGAATTTAAGATGTTCATAGTTTTTACGTTCAAAGATCAGGTAAGAATATTGCATATATCCAACGTATGGATTAATTCAGCCTGTCTACACTAGTCTACAGAGATAATGCGGAAGCACTACATATATGTATTTGTGCCACAATGATTGTCATCTGGGGATGCAGTTAGGGATGTGCTTTACCCATCTTGTCAATGGGGCAGTCCTTGTTCTTTATCGTTGCGACCAGATTTCCGTATTTGTTTTGATGTGTCACGTGCACTGCAATTGCAATAGAACCGCGCTGCTTCCCCTCGCCAAGATGGTTTCGCGTTTCAACCGTGATTTTTTTAATACAGTAACAATTACGGCGTGATATCTTTGTCAGTGCCGCTTATCTTACATTTATGACAATTAATATATCCATGGTCTGCATTTTTATCATCAATCTCAGTGTACACACGACTCAAAAAGTAGAGTCAGTCTGTGCACCAGGGATCATTGGAAAATCCTATTTTTTCAGGATACAAGTCAGACCAGTTCAACAAGTCAAGCATGTCAAGAGAGTCATATAATTAAAAGTTGAACTGCCTTCTGGTAAAAAAGACAATCAGACAATGTAGCAGTACAACAGAGCCTGCTTTCCTTTCCCAAAGAAATATTATACGGTAGAGACCAAATGTCAGTGCATAAATGTGATCATGTAGCAGTATATTTGGCATGTAGGTGTGTAGAGCATGTGGGGTATTTCCCAGACATTATGACATGAGAACCACAAAACACCTACTGAATTATTTTCTATGTGGCTGATGTTATCTCAATGTTGCTGCCTCTATAGCAAGCGGTTGATAATGTAAAGGGTAAAGGCAAAACTCAATTGTTCATTTTGTATCGAAAAATTTGGGAACAGGTCACCTTGTCCACTGTCCGTTCAGACCCCAGTAATTCACACTCTCTTGTGATCACTTTGACCCGGTACCCAAGTCACTTTGATCTTGTCACACTTTCCCTGTTCTATGACGACATTTAAATACATGTATACCATGTGACTTGCCTTGGAGAATTTATGTCATTTCTATGACTGTTTGCTTCAAAGCAATAATTTAGCTGTTTTGATAAAATGCAAGCACCAAGGCATCACGCTACTCCTGTGCGTAGTAAGTGTCGGTACGATTGGTCTTGTACAAGAATACAATGCATCTGCCGTTTTAGCCGTCATGAGTTTTGGCACTCGTGTGTGTCTGGGTTTACTGGCATCCACTGAAGCCCTTCAAAGTGCTATGAGTATTGAACAAATCAAACAATGTGCTCTTGAGATAATGATATGAGTTTGTCCCCTTAATACCAAAGGAAACGAGTGAGGGGTCGAGATGACCAGGGCTGATGGGGTCGAAACGGTTGTCAAGGTGATCAGAAGCCAAAAAATTCTACGACCTGTGTAGCTACAGGTACATATACTGTAAAGTCTTGCAATAAGGATGTGTGCTGTAAAAATTATTTCATTGGTAATGATTTTGATGTCTTACTGTATACATATGTAAGTCAATCTTGTGCAATTATCTATACAGTAATACACACTATGCACATTCTAGGGTAGTATTGCATGTATTTTGATTCATAATAATACTGTATTGTCTTTGACAACCTATCCGAACAAGTGAAGAATACAGATATTGACATAAGCTACATCACTCAATTTATATGTACTTTATTTGTTGTGTTTATTTGCAGAAAAAAAGGCCAGCAGTTTTTGAAACTGCAGAAGTTGTTCCCGTGATGACAAATAATTATGAAGATAGCATACTTAAAGGAGTCAGGGTGAGTTTCATAACATTTAATTTGAGAGTCTTTAGAGCAAAGATATAGACAAATGTGTCAGTTCGTTTGCAATCTCAGGAAATCAAACACTGGTTAGTGAAATCATTAGGGTTTGGTGACCTGTCACTCTAGTAATAACATGCATAAACGGCTCACTGATGCGCTTATATTATTGCTGTACATTAGGAATTGATTCCTTGATCACATACAGTAGGTGCCACTATTGCCATTCCAAGATGCTTGTGAATGCATCATCACACATACTGTAGCCCAGCTTCAATAGTTTTGACTTTGATCAAGATTTGCAAGCATTATAAAGTTGCTAAGACAGCTTAAAACAAACTGAAAATAAATTAAAAGCCATTACTATATTTTTATTTGAAATGAAACATAATACATCATTTGGTAGCAACGGCCAAGTGCACGGTGGCAGGCGTTATGACGTGTGTCAAGGGTCACACTGCCATGGTACATAGTACGCTGAAGCACGCTGGGCAGTTGGGCCAGTCAGTAGCCGGATGCATAGCCAGCGAGGCTGCAAGGCCATCGACGCCTGTGACAAAGAAGAGTGTCTTTAAAGTATCATCATAAATACCCATCTGCCAGTAACAGTGAACTTTCACTTCACTAAAGTTACATAGCCCACAAGTTTATGAGCTGATATATCATTCTATTTCAAACAACCATGGCAGTACTTGTCAAAAAATATGTATCTGGTTATATTTTACAATGTTATATTTGTTTAATTCACCTTCATTTTTGATACAAAAAATTGTTGAATTGGTAAAATTGTACTTTTCCACTATTGCAGGAAGAAGCGTATTCATTAGAAAGTTCCAAAGAACTACTGCAGAAAGACTTTGTACAGTTGCATGCCCCTAGGTATCAGTCAATGAGAAAGGTAAGATTTCTCTGAGTCCCCAAAAAAGAGATGTACTCTAGCGAAACCAGATTCAGGTTTTATGATTCTCTGGTCAACAGAGTCAAACGACGAATAATTTTGCTACTCACTGACCAAGTTGAATCTTGTTGAACACTTTTTTCTCTGCCCCTGACACGTTCTAGCACACAACACTTTCAGTTTCAAAACAAGTCAGAATTTCTGATGTAATTTTGACATTTCAAAAGTAAACATCCTTGTGTAGGGTCATGTAGGGTATTGAATAGATGACATGTCTAAATCGGGTGAAAATTGTTGGACATACTCCAAATTGCAAGTTTGTTGGCCATTGAGCATATTTTCAACAAGATTTGGCCATGTGGCAGCGAACTTTCACCCGAAGAGAGAGAGGTTAATATGTATTTTGAAATATCATGGTAATTGTTTTGATCCTATTAATTATTCAAAAAAAGTGAAACTGCAGATACATGTACCTTTGAACGTTTTGTAAAGTGACACTATAAGATTTCTATTCAGGTGCTATATGTTAAATACATGTACAAATGTATGGGTTATTTTTTAGAATATTTGACTGTATGTAAAAACTTGACAAGCAAGATTACATCGTAAGAACCTCACACACTACTGTCTGTCTGATCATAAACATTCTTGCAGGATGTCATAGGATGTACGCAAGAAATGGATTTCTTTTTATGGCCACGTAATGATTTAGAGAAGATGGAGTGTCTGCTGTTTTCACGCTGGAAAGGAGAAGATGACACTTTCAAACCACTTCAGGTACATATATGTAGCTGTTGTAATTGTTTGTTCTTTCAGTTCATACTATACATTAAAGGTATACTGTCACCTGTTCCGATTTGCCACAGTTACCATGGAAAGAGAAAATCTAACCAATCACAGATTTTAAGTGGGTGGCCGCCTTTTAAAACAGCGTCCTCACATGGGCATTTTGAATACCAAGGAATGCCCCTTTGACCATATATGGGCATACTTGGATTACAGGTGACTGTATACCTTTAATGTATGCCATGTTGATCTTGCTCCTCTCATCTCTGAAATAAATATACCCTTCTTGAAAATGCATTTTCGCTTGTTGAGTGCAATCAATGATCTATAGCCATTAATTACTATTTCAGAGTGTCCCAAAATGGTTGTGTCCTTCGGAAGTCTTCAACACTGCAAACAGTTAATGTGCAACTCATGGTTTGACAAGATTGATTATTTGTCAAATTTTTTGATAAGATACCACAGTGCTGGGCCTGCTGTGAGCAAAATAAGTGCTAGTTGCCCTAACTTGTGATTTAACCCTTTTCCTGCCAGACAGTATCACTTCCCCATCAGCCAAGTCAGTAAAAAGCGGTATTGAGCCAAAACATGAAGTATTTTCACCCACTTGGCTTCGTCTGTTATAGTATCTTTAGTCCAAAAAAATCAAGTTTACAGTATTTTTGTTTTCAACAGCTTTTACACCATGTGGAATATGTTGTGTTTCATTAATTTTAACCGTCTTGACCTGGTGATGAAATATGGACTTGGCAGGAAAAGGGGTGTTTTCCAGAATTTCTGTGCAGACTGTGAAGTTCTGGATCTTGTTCTCCTCCCCGAATCGTGTCAAAATAATGCTTTTTTCAACTTGTTCATACCGCCTGTATGTGTGTTGTGTTAACTGTTACATGTACTTTTGATAAATGATTTCTTGTCTGGACCAAAATTCACTTGTCAATAGTAACATCTCATAATGTACAAAATGCATTGTGTTGTCAATGCTGATTACTGTGCTCTTCAACATAAAGTGGGGAGAAGAATGAGAAAATGTGTTTATTTATAGAAATAAAAATTAACAAAAATGTTATTTAAAATTACAACTGTTTTTCCTTTTGATGATCTGATAATATATCAATGACTTTAGTTTAACTCCATAACGCTTGCATTTTGCAGGCCAAGTTTGACTTTTTAACAGAAGACTATGAGAAACAGTTGATGCGGCTTGTTAGTAGGAAAGACAAAACTGGTCTTATAATCAACAATCCTTCACAATCTATGTTCCTCTTTGTTGACAGACAATTCCTACAGGTTAGTTCTCTCAGATGTCGTTCATAATATAAGTTTCCTTTATATTTATCATATTTGTATCTGTATTGAACCAATTGTCTTTTCTGCTTGCATCATGTGCACACTTGCACTCCTCTGTAGTAATAAGATGTTCCTTCCTGTACTGTATGATTTTCTGTCTTTTCATGTCTTGATTCCATATGCGCTTTACAACAGTGGACTTTGAGTATGAACTTTTCAAAAACCCTGAATTGCAACAGCTGAAACTTATAGCATTGCTGAAGCAGAATAGAGTGGGTCCAATCATCTTATTGCAATACTCTGTTGATTATCTGATATTAATCCAAACTATAGAACTGACCATATGCTGTGCTCTAGAATAATGTTGAATTTTAAGGATGATAAGGAAATTTATGGCATAGATTTAGAAAGCCAAAACCACTTTCACAATGTCAACTATGGAGCTGACAAAAATATTACCACCATTATGTGAGATGTACGGTAAATGTGAAATTTTCATATTTTCCATGTAAACGTGAAGTAAAAGTCAGGGTACCTGAAGGTACAGTGTATTGCTAATGCAGCTTTGTGTAATATTTTCACATGAATTTGCATTGTTCATGAAATCTTTGTCTTTGTTTTCTCAGACACCAAAACGAAGAGTTCTCATATTTAAATTATCAAGTGTATGCCTCTATCAGCCACAGGTAAATAAATGGTATCCTCATCTTTGTGTGTTGTATTTCTAGTTGTTTAAAATAGTATGTCATGTTTGATTTGTTTATGGATTAAATGGGACCAAAGATGAACTTTATACTGTTCTGAACATTACTGTTACATTTTTCAGTTACAAAGACATGAAAGAAACAGCAACTGTACCAGTGTTCATGCAAACCAAACCAAATCAAACCACAAGTCATCTATTCTGTGTACTGTACCTTTAGTTTCTTGCTTGTACATCCCATTTCATGCCCATAGTCACAGCCCAGTAACAGTCAGTGCTTTGTTTTATCTAGGGGGAGTAATATCACCTGAAGTAACAGCAAACTGTCCAGTACACATTTAGCAAGTAAATGGCCAAATTTAACGTGTGAATTTTATGCAGCAAGTAATTTTCAAGTTGTGTTATCAAGCAGCCAAATTGAAATGGTGTATAATTTAATTCTCATAAATTGTTTTGTCACAGGATCAGCTCACTCACTGGGGTCCGGGAACAATGGACGAAATCATGGCGCCTTTCATAGATGGAACATGACATTGAAACTCAACCAAAGAGAGAAAGAGACAAACTTTACATGTACTATGTAAGACATAAGAAAGCCTTTTAACATTGGATGCAATGCAATGATGCACCCAAAAGAAGAAAGAAGCATTGCTCTGACCTGCTTCAAACAGAAAATCATCGTAATTGTCCATTGCCAGTTACATCACAGAAAGAAGATGAGAGAAGCCAGTTTAGATTTTATTGGACTTCGGTACTTGCGTCATTTTGTTAACTTCCCATATTTTAATATTTGTAACAAAAATGTTATGTTTTGATACACCTTATATAATCAAGTTTCATTTGATCATATGGAATAGCAGACATCAAATCCTTTGCCTTTTGTCAACCATATGCTGCATATAATGATATACGTTTATATCAGAACTTTGTGTCAGCCCAAATAATTATTTCAAAGCCAGCACTGGTAAGTACGTACTGAAACACGTATTATACTCCATGTACTGGTCTTAGAACACACCTTGCATGTCCAATAACAAGTTGATTGTCCACAGACCACATCACCTTTATCAAGAAAAAATTGTGTTAGTAACTTACATGTACGTTGTCAGCAAATTTGCTTTTGTTTTCTCATTCATATCCACTTTCAACAGTGTTTATCTAGACTTCTAATCCACAGCATGGTAGAATGTTGTTAGCAGGTAGCAAGTTGCAGAAGGTAATCAGTGTTAAGGAATCTCACTTCAAGGCAAGTACTAGTGTTTGTCAGGGGAGTAATGCCTTAAGCTGTGATCAAACTCTTACAGGTCCAATGGTTGTAACTTTAGAAGATTTTTCTTGCATTTTTATTCAGTATGTCAATTGCAAGTACTTGTTCTACTCGCCAAAAGCCTGCTCAAACACAACTGCTAGTTAGCTTTGCTAGCACAGTGTCTACATATGTAAAATGTTATTACTTACA
>LD343217.1:112670-122670 GCA_001465055.1 Ptychodera flava | reverse complement strand
CAGCACACCCTTGATATTTTCAAGTCGCCCCCGGTCAATTCTCCCACCCCCACCCCCAGAGGTATTTGTGAATGTATCCTTATGGTAATGCACTACTAACTTTTATCCTCGACATATTTTTTCTTCCTTTTTCCAAAATCATAGAATATGTAATCCAATTAAGTCCACTGTGAATCATTTCCCTCAGTTCTCCCTTCCAAACTCCCAAGTCTTTCCACTTTGTCAAGCACACTCACACGCCAAACTATCTTTATGTGGTACAACAATAAAATCGAAGCGGTCAACGATATTTTAATTACATATTAATCAACTCCACACACGATTGGAACTAATTTGGGATAATTGTATGATGAAGTAATGTCTGTTTAATCTGCAAATGTAAGATCATTTGCTTTTCTTTTTAAGTTATACACTTGTCTTTATGAGTAATTTGTATTATAGCAACATTCAGCTATAGGGCACCGAACATTTTTGGGAAATTTGAAAAAATATTGAGATCCAATCATCCCAAATTAGTTCCAATCGTGTTATATGGAAACACGATTGGAACTAATTTGGGATAATTTGAAGGTGAAGTAATGCCGATTTAACGTACACTAAAATGCAATTGGTTAATAATTGTTAAGTTCCTTTTGGTTTTTAAATCATGTTTTTATGTTCAAGTGGGTTTGCGTGAAAGATTTATTCGTGTTTGTGTTTTCGTACGATTAATCTATCGATCTGAAACAGTAAATGCGGCGGAAAAGTACAGTTCAGTTATGTGTACGACTGTTGATCCTGTCTCACAGTTTTAAAATTGTCTCCCAAGTTGCATTTATTTGTGTGGTTTGTCTTGGGCTTTAGAGGAAGAGGATTCAAGGTTGTATTTCATGCAACCGTGGTTCAAATAGACACTATGCCACAATACAGTAATGATTTATAGATTGACAATAAATTTTCAATTTTCAAACAGTATTTTCTTATGTGCTTCTACTTTTTTTTTCAGGTATACACTCAAATGATTGGTGACTGGTCTAGCTTCACACGCATACAAACATCATATACCACAATCAGGCACTGCAGCACAGACACCATAAGGTTAACACGACTCAAAGTGTGATGTGAGTTCTTCTCTTTATTGGATATAAAAGTGAGACTTGGCAAGCGCACAAAGTCAGTCACTTGCCAGATAAGGCCAAAAATGAGTAAAATATATAGCATATTAAAATTAGTAATCAATAACAAGGCATACAAGGAGTCAAAACCAAGACATAAAAGGAGTAAAACATAAGGCATATAGGGAGTCAATAACGAAGTACCACTTGTCACTTGCCAAACACAGTTACTGACTGATAACGCCAGCAATCAGTCAAACAGGGAAATACATAATTGCGTAATAACTGTTACAAAGTATAACACACAGTAGAGGTGCTGTTAAAAATCTATTTTCCTTCACATTTGATAAAAGGCCAAACATACATATCACACATATCACAGTCATTGGGCTCTCTCTGCAGCAGTATAGAATATGAAAAGACTTTTTGATTGTGTTAACTGTAAAGTTCATTTAAAAACGGCAAAACTACTTTATTTTCCCGTAACATTGATCATCCAAATTTGTTTATGTAATCAATATTTGAAAGCACTACTTGTTTTGGGAGGTGACATTGAAACAAATCCAGGCCTTGACACTGCACCAGTACTTGCTAGCGGAGTCATGAAAAAGTTATTGTGGGTAACTTGCATCAGGGATCACCTGCATTTTCACTCTGTGCAACCGGTACCAGCACATTTATGTCAAATAGTCTTATAGCCTTGGCTTATTTAAAAAAATTGACATTTCCTTTTTGAACACTTCTGTTATTGGTTCAATTCTTTATGTGGGAAATGTATTTCCAATTGTATTTTTTGAACTCGACAGATTTGCAAGTGTTAACACGTTTGTTAAAATAAATTGTTATTGTTCTAAAAGCAAATTTTAGTGTCTTTTGCTTTATTCAGATTAAATCAGCCACCACTTCTTTGATTCATCCAAAGATCAAACTGCCTCCTGCCCCATACCTTCCACATCCAACAAACCCACCACCACCAATCGCCACAACCGCTGCATAAAGCATAAAATGACCGCGGGGACTGTATCATCAACAATGGCTCGTTCATCATGCTAGCTGCTGTGGTCTTCACCTTTGCTTCTTCATCCCTGTAATAGATCTTCAATTCTTGATTGGCATCCTTCTGAGCAGTCGAGCGCGACCTAGCAGCCCCTTTGTTCCGTCCAAGCTTTGCCACTATTTCACGCAGTTGCTTTTTGTAATCATCAGCAGCATCTTGAAGTCTTCTACGGACATTTTCATTTGAGAGGTTAATCATTAGCTTTCTGGCAAACTCCTGGCTGTAACAAGCACATGGGAAATAATTGAATATGAATTTTTTATCCACAAATCCATCGCACGTGAGAGCAAACCATATGTACGGATAATTTGCAACATAGTGAGAAAGTTCAGTCAGTTGTGCTGCCGTGAAATTGTTAACCAGCTCATGATATCAATAAAGTGAAATTCATAGTTGTAAACAATCTGCAACTGAAACATTGAGCTTCCATACCGAAAATGCATCTAGGACCAAAGGAAGAGTGGACATCAAGACAAGCGGACATTTGTTTGTGTTCAATTATCGACTTCTCGATTTTCAAACTAAATTAACTGTAAAAGTTTGCCTGGTACAGTGACAATCGAAAGAAAATCCTTACCGCACTTCTCATAGTTTGTTCTGTCTTCGGATATGGGGAAAATAAAATGTTCAGTCTTTCGAAACCCAAGATGCTGAATTTTTCCTCATTCCAAAACTTTTAAAATGAGCCCTACCCATCCCCAACAATCGGTAAACCAAAAAAGGATTGACATATTCAAGAGTCAGAATATCTATTTCGGAGACAGTTTACCTATACAGCCACACATATTTAGCCAGTATCCAGAATGTTAAATTACATGACATTGTGGCATGTCTATACCAAAATTTCTTTTGACGCTGTGAATACCTGAATGCCGCTGACAAAGTAGGAAAAAGTGCCTTACAAACAGATTTTTTTTTCGCCTGACGGGAGAAATTTAACCTGAGGGATTGAAATGATTGCTCACTTTTGCTGTGCTTTGATCAGAAGCGAGTTATATCATGTATAGGCCTACAGTATACAAGCCAAAGCATAATTATCAGTCCAGGTATATTGAAGACATACTTATTAGGCTTATGACATTATCTATTGATAATACGTTATCAGTTTTTTTTTAATTTCTAAAAATGCTAAACATTACTTTTAGGAATATCGAGTATGAAAAAACAACTGACTTGCTGCCAATAGCGGTTTCTTTCTTTGGAGGGTTAAAAAGTTAAAAAGACTTAACATGGTGTGACCCATTAAAAATGGCGACTGCTGCTATACAGGTCAAAGATTGTTATGGAAATTAAAAGAAATATGGCCGCCATTGTTTCTGTACAAGTGGAGAGTTCACCATATTTAAAAATAAATTACTCCTGCATTTTATCTGCAAACACTTTCAAGTTAGCAGACAGAGTACAACTTTTAAAAAAATTCAAATAGTCTGTTCTGTACTTGTACTCTTGGAGAATCATGAAGACATGTTTATAACACGGCACTTCCGCAATTGTTTTTTCCCGAAATTTGCAAAAAAACCCATTGTTTTCAAGCTTTGTTTCGTTTCTTTGTGTTTTATTTCATATTTTCGGTTTGGTCCTATCATAAAGCCAACAATTAATTAAGACTAGTGAGATAAGGAGAAGAAAAGCGAATCTTGATGTTTGTGCAAAGAAACGGTTAAGTTTGCAGTAGAAGGTTTGTAAACAAACACTTGCATGTATATCTTACCTGTGGCCATTGATTCAAATTTTTCGACTTCGTCTTTCAATGGTTGGCGACCGATATGTCCCATCAGGTTTTACAGCAACTCAACATTCGATCCGGATACATAACCTCTCCTTTGGAGATCTAAGAAAACGTCCATGCCAGTATTCATTGTTTCAGCGTCTTTTTCGTTGATTTGCTTTCCAATGAGTAGTCCTTTTAGCACTGCCACCTCATCCTGCCTGAGTTGTTTGTCCAGATTGTTGAATAAGATTTTGAGGGGATCGATTTCATTTGATATTGTCACCATGATTCAAGGTTTTAGATGTATTTTAAGCAACGATAAATGAGGAAATGTAAGAAGCTTGCAGACAGTACATGCATATACCACCTAGGCGACCTCTTCAGTGGTCCTTTTCAGTGGACTTTGTAACACAATATGTTTAAATCATCAACACTGGAGGCGCTCTGGTTTTAGCGGCACGAGACAGTCATGGCGACGGAACGGTTACCCCGCATAGAGAAAGGTGGGCTTTGTTTTAAAAGAGTGTATCGAGACAAGTTGAGCGTGCTCGAAAGCGGAGAACGATCACGAATTTCTATTAAATTAACCTCTTTGACAACTAATGGGGAAGAATTTGTTGGGAAGCACAGATTCAATTAATATGATCGTTCTCAACCTAGTTCGAAACTTTACATCATTGTCGTTTGATGCAATCACATCGAAACCAAATCACAGCTCACACCTTCTGACCCGAAGTTGTACACATTACCATTAACATATACACCTATGCCCATTTTATTCACCAAGTGACGTAATATTGTATGCCAGGGCCCTTCATTTGATTCATCATACACGTATCTTATGCTGAGAATCAACTATTTCTTTGATTATCATAAATTCGAAGTTTATATTCCAACATACAGAAACAGGCCATATATTACATGGCCACTACGCAAAGTCATGACCTCAATTGACCTAAGGCAAAGTCAAACATTGCTGACTTGGTGTTTGCTTACGAGAGCTTAGCCAAGCAAAAGTGAAAAGGTCCTGTACGATTGTAACGTAACTAAATATTCTTCTTTCGAAACAATTCAATTTTTACATCAATTTCCACGAATGCGTGGTTTAGCGTTTTGGTAAGCCGATGTTTGCTGACGATAATCCTAGGCTACTGATAGTGTTTCTGTTGTTATAGGTGGAAAACGCTGTAAATTTTGATAATATTTTCATTATTTTAATCATTGATAAACCAAACACACAAAACAAGGTTTATATTAATTCTCTGGGCAACACCAACACCTAAAATTTGAACTGGTTACAAACGAAATATAACAGCTTTATACGGCAAGACTTCACCCTTCACCTGTATGCAAACGAAGGTGTGACACTTTGATCCCCCGATCGTTCCTGAAGGCATGCAGCAGTCGGCATGCATCAAAAATATCTAGTATATTTATAAACGTCCAGGTCAAACGAGCACAGACTTCGAATATAAATTTTGATGTAAAGTTTGCGATGCTTTATACTGACACATACAATAGAGTAAGATTATACGGAGTTATGTATTGTAAAATGACTGAGCCACTTTCATATACATAGGAACAATCTGTCCGCAAAGACCATACACATTATTTCAACTGGACGGAAAGTTGATGGTGATGTGCGCGATTTGATCATCAAATTCTAATATGCGTTATTTAACGTTATCTTTTGAACCTAAGGATACACTTATGTTCGCCACTGTGTATGCCCAAGATGTCCATAGATCGATCAGTGTGATACACATGGCTTAGTTAATCAATTGAAAAGTTCGTATAATGCAGACAACCCCCCGAAAAGTTCGTTTTGTCATTATAACTTTTCTGCGTACCATTTCTAGCACGACTAACTTACTGGTTCAGGTTCGGTATAGACTTATGTTGACGTATGATTGCGTTCTTATTGAATTGGAATGAATGCATGCGTGTATGTATGCTTTCTGACACACCATCGGAGACAAGTGAAATTGATCGAAAATACATAGATTCTGCTTCCGTTATATGGCTATATTTATGCCAACCATCATCTCTATTTACTTCTAAGGGACAGTGAGCTTGCAAGAGCTAATGTAACGTCCTCCGTTAAAGAGAATGAATTGACTAATTTGACTAATTTTAAAAAATCTATTATAATTCCAATTGTGCGGTCTATTTCCTTAGGAAAATGGAATTCGGCGAAATAAGGATCATCATTATATATATATATATTCTACTTAGATTTTATTTGACAATCCCTGCTCGAAACATCCCCTATGCATAAATAATCGGAATTGTAGTATATCTTTTCAAACATGTAACAAAAAACCCTGGCGAGATGGGTTACACAGCGTGCTTGATCGATTCTATGAATTATCTATCTGATTATCGGATTCTTCATAATCTTCCTTCGGGTTATAAAGATCGTCAAGAAAATGTCAGATCTTGACAAAACCAATATGGACGCTTTAGCGTTCCTTCTTCACCTTGTTTTCCTATGCATGGTACTTGAGTTTTCTTAACAACATTAGTGTTACAGACTCACTACCGTAGTAGGAGTCTTTGTATGTATAACAAATGTAACTGCGTAACAGCTAGAATATAAAATTCGTAACAAAGCATATTCTAGCTGTTATGTGGTTACATTTTGTTATACATAGAAAGGCCTCTACAGCGGATATTTTTATTAATTTTACATTGCAGTTGGCAATAGGTTACTCATCAAACTTTGACAGCTGATGTAAAAGAGATTATAGCATCTGACGATTAGATTAAACATATTGCTTTTATACCATCACATATCGGTAAGTATTTTCCCTAGTCAAATGCTTTTTAATGATAATCTATAGTGCCTGGCCTGTAAGACAATGTAGAATGACCCTCCAATGCAGAATGACCCTCCTCGGTTATCCTTGCTCTGTTGGTGTAATATGTTGGGTTTATTCCTGTCCAAAATACCAAAACAAACAAAAAAACCAAACAGGTTTTCAAAAGCAACATCCTTTCTTACCCTTTTCAAAGCCTATACTGGTGTGTTCGACTTAACATAGATTCTGTCGTCAGAGAAAAGTAAGGGTTTTAGAAAATAAGTATACAACGTTTAACACGGTTGACACTAGCCGAGCCTCTCCAAGGTCATCGACCCACGTCGCATTCTTCTACTGTGCAATCTTTTTATCAGGAACGTACTGACAGATATGCATCTTGTGAGTAACTCCCGAACGACATCGTTTGCGATAATTTTTTAAACTCTGCACTTGACATCTCATCTTGTACTTATCTTTACATGAACCTCTCATAGATGTCTGAAATCATTACAAGCAGTTATTTCGTCCTTTGTAACAAAACGACAGAATAACTCTTAACAGTTGTAATGGATGTAGGCTGATCAGAGTACAGCGCTGTCAACGGCATGAAATATATTTATTTTTATTAACTGCCAGCGGCAGTTAATGCATATTCAAGTATATTCAAGTGACCTGGCGGTCGACTGAACTGTTATGTGATAGTTAGATACAAAATTAAATTAACATGCTGTAATTAATCTAGTATCAACGTAAATGGTACGCTGCTTGTGTTAACTTTATCTTAACCATTTGACAGAAGGTTAAAATATGCTAATAGTGTTAGCTGTCATCTCCAACGATTACAATGCGTGTGTAACCAGTTCTTTCTTTGGATGTTGTTTGTGCTTGAAATGGAAAATAGAGATTGTACATGAAGCTTTTGTTTTCGCAAACGTGAATTCGTTGGGTCTTAACTGTGCTTGATTTGTCACTTGAATTGCTTAGTGGTAGAATCTATGTGAATCAGAGAAAGGATGGATATGTTTAGCGCGTTGTTTCATATCAGCACTTTAGCAGTCTCTTGGTCAGTGAGCCCCCATAAAACTTTTATGGAAGGATCTTCACGAAGGGAAAAAAGTAACTAAAAGGTCAATGGGCAAAAATAGTTTCGTATAATGTTTGCTAACCTTTATGGGCGTTAAGGTTTCTCATTTTACAACATATGGGTAAAAGAAATAGACAGCTGCGAATGTATTTTGCTAGACTTTGTGTGACGTTTTATTCGGCATTGATCCACTATAATACAAGAAATTGTTTTTCAACAATATTTAACACGATTGGAACTAATTTTGGATAATTGGATTTTCATATTTTTCAAATTTCTCAAAGGTGTTAGGTGCCCTATAGCTGGATGTTGCTACAAGGCAAATAACTAATAAAAACAATTGTGTGATATAAAAAGAAAAGCAGATGAGATGACATTTGTACATTAGATCGACGTTACTTCACCATCTTATTATCCCAAATTAGTTCCAATCGTGTTATTTTGAAATCCCCCTGAAGTACCCAACATTTTGGCAGGTTCCTCTTTACATTCTCTCCTCCTCCCCCTCGCCCCGAGGTGTTCGTGGACGCAGCTCAACTGTAACCACATCACTGATCTAATATGGTTTGGCTAAACCTATACTGTTTACACAAATGAACAGTACTCTTCAACAGGAGAGAGCTTGAAAGGGTAAATTCGACGCCCCAATTACATAGAATGGATCAATTTCCTCTTTGATCCATTTTGGTAATCTAAAGTAATTTCCATTCCACGGTTTATTTCGATCAATCAGAAAAGTGAAAGTCGGAAAAAAGCCATTATAATTAAACAGTTCGGTTTCACTGGTCCAATCGCGATTGGAAACATTTCCCAAAATAAGTAAATAATGACCGGAAAACCGGTATTCAACATTACTTTTTTCAATGTGCAACATTAGTGTTATTTCAGGGCATTTATGCACGTGAAACTTACAATCAGAGAGTAATTTGTCACAAACAGCACTCGAAAAAAATCACCCCAGAATTTTCTATCAATAGTCTTCAAGTACCATCATTATGTGTACCTATCATATTTCAATTCTATTTCCGAAGATGTTTTCAGTATCCCGGGCGATGAAAATTGCACGATAAATTGCACTTTTTCGCTGATTGCTTTTCGTGTTTCGTGTATGTCAGTGTTAAACTCGACCGCCTGATGATCTTTTTACCATTTCAGAGGCTTCCACTTCGGATCAACATGGTTGCTTTTTTGTATCTTTTATTTAAAATTCGTCAGGAGTTTCACATCGATCATGCCTTACGGCAAATGTAATATACTTGAAATGTACAAAGCAACCTACAATAATTAGAAAAATTTCATTATTTCTTCAAAACCCTCCACAAATTTGCTATCTTGTCGTAATTCTTTCTCAACCTTATATCTTAAAACACACTCCTGTCTGAAAAGTACATATATGGGTACTTTCCCATCCCCGAGTCAAAATCTATGAATGGACCATTTTCCTAACAAAATAAACAGGTTGATCACTTCTCCATTGAATTTTGTAAAAAACCATTTTTCTGCATTACAGTTGAAAATAATGTCAGCATTCGTAAAAAACTACATTTTTACTCAAAAAATTACAAATGATAATTGAAATTTTTACCCAAAGACGTTTTGCCACTTGACATTCCAAAAATTTATGTTCCAAAGAATCGGGAACCTGACATACATTACAATTCACAGAATCGATTTTTTTCCAATAATACAAATACTTATTACATGGTAATAACCTATGTAACAATTTCCATTGAAATTCTCTTAATTTAATTTCTCTTGTACATAAATAAATATTCTTCCAAATCATCTGACTGTGAACAAGTGATTTTAAGTTATTTAAGTAAATAATGACCAGAAAACCGGTATTCAACATGACTCTTTTCAATTTGTAACATTATTGAGGGCATTTATGCACGTGAAACTTATAATCAGGGAGTAATTTGTCACAAAAAGCACTCGAAAAAAATCATCCCCAGAATTTTCTATTAATAATCTTCAAGTACAATCATTATGTGTACCTATCATATTTCAATTCTATTTCCGAATATAATTTCAGTATCCCGGGCGATGAAAATTGCACGATAAATTGCACTTTTTCGCTGATTGCTTTTCGTGTTTCGTGTGAGTGTTAAACTCGACCGCCTAATGATCTTTTTACCATTTCAGAGGATTCCACTTCGGATCAACATGGTTGCTTTAACGTGCCTTTTTTACCTTGTTTTCCTATGCATTGCAGGCGAGTATTCCCATCTACTTCACTTTCAAATTGACAGA
>LD343217.1:85193-112119 GCA_001465055.1 Ptychodera flava | reverse complement strand
TGTTCAAATTTATCACATGGTCAAAGTGATACCGTGAGAATTCAAAAACTCCCGCCCAGTGTATATTTGATAACAATTTCATTTCCTCTGTTTTGAAATAATTTTGTTTAACCCGTCAGGAAACGAGGTGCAGTGTGTTGATCCTCGCGGTGAACTTATAGACCGGATATTATGGAGTTATGATAGCAGATTTCAAAGTGACAACACGTCGGTGTTGTTCAACCCGGGTCTGACCCGCGTTATCAGCCTGGTAAGGAACGTGCCATACTTACTATTCTTTTCTGTCAAATGATGTCATATCCGGTCGTGTTCATATTTCAAATGTCCAGGTGACTGGCAACGTGCGCGTACCGCATGCAGTAAATACAGTGCTGGCGCCATGACAAGGCAGGTGTTCAGCATTTACCACACATATGTTATGTGCATGTAGGGAAGTTGGAAAGAGACTTTTTACTGTTTTAGGCGACCGATGGAATTTGTACACAAGCGCGAAATATCAAGAGAGTTGAGTAGACTACGGCGTGAAAAATGGCTTGTAAACCTGTCAGCATCTGGTATCATGTTGTTTTGCCGTCACTTGGTAAAAACGTTATGGATAGCATGCCTAGGTCACGTGATTGATATGGAACGATATCTTTTGCCGCTGTGACTATGATAAAGTCTGCAATGATGGCACTAAACGCAGCAGTGTATTTGATACAAGCGTTGCCATACCATGGTATGATACAAGGCGATTGGTATAATATGTGAGCCCAACAAAATGTTTAACCTTACTGTGGGATACAAATCGTCTAAGTAAGCTATCTCGAGACAATGGTACTATACACACTGACGGCAACCATAGTGATAGGACTTAGTTGAAAGAATTATGCCAAACGGTATAAAAGCATTAAGGTTCGGAATATTGATGAAGCAAACTTTTAATTGGAGATTTCAGTAAAAGTAACAGGATATAAGTCTAATGAACTATCTTTCTTGACCAAATTTGCAGTCGCCAACTAATATCTGTATTTATGCATTTTCGTTACACTTTGGATATGCGTTTATTGCTCTCATGCTTTCATTTTATTGCACACAGGATGAAAGTAAAGAATCTGTAACACTCGAGTTGAGACAGAGTTTTGTAAGTATGAGTGGAAAAATTTCCTTTACGTTAGACGTTCCCTGTCTATTTCTTCAATCCATATTCATCCATATTTTAAAAAAGACGTGTTTGACATACTGCAAAACGATTTTATAATATTGATCATACGCACCTCTGCTAGCGTTCAAAATCCTATTCCAGAAAAATTGTAGATTAAAAAAATGGTATTATTGATATCTATGTTTTAGTTGCCGTGAAGGTTACAGGCTACCTGGTAGACGTGCGGCTATTATACTAAGTTGTTGTCTTTTCTTTTGGTTGGCTACTAGGTAAACATTCCCATTTAGGTTTTACCTTTTCTAAATCAAACTTTTTATGTGTAATTTTAAGTCCTGGTTCGATAATAGACTCGTATGGAAGCCTGATATCGCTGAGAAACTACAAATTGAAGCACGCCATATCTGGTCTGCGTTTGAAAACACACACCTTCAGATAGGGTCAGTACTTTTTAATACTTGCCTTCCTTCTCTTTAATTGCGAATTGGACTATCTTTTCCTGATAGTGCATTCCTTTAGAGCTTCAGCCCTGTGGTCGTCATTTCTCAAAGACTCACGTAAACTATGAGCGCTGTCGGCTAAGGGTCGGATCCAAGAAGGTTATGTGAGCCGGCACGGCCATAGAAAACACGTGAAAATCTCTATTGAAAGGCGAGCCAACTTCTCTTCACGTAGCAATCATTTTAGATCCATTTTATAACCATCAACGGCCTCAGTAACTGTTCATTGACAATTAGAATTGAAGTAGTCGATGTCGTGCATTTTAGGATGTCGAATTTTCAGCCGTTGATTAAGTAACTATGGTTCCTTTCATTCGATGTAATTGATAAATTGTGCACAAATGACATACACAATTGTACATACATACATACATACATACATACATACATATATACATACATACATACATACATACATACATACATACATACATACATACATACATACATACATACATACATACATACGTACGTACGTATGTACGTGCGTGCGTGCGTGCGTGCGTACGTACGTACACACACATACGTGCATGCATACATGCATGTATGCCTACCTACCTACCTACCTACCTACCTACCTATCTACCTACCTACCTACCTACCTATGTGATTGTCTGTTTATTCATGTATAATGCATGCTGTGACAAATTTTCATTACGATCATTCAATTTTTTCAGCACCGAAGAATTTGCTTCGGATACAAAGTCTGAATGGTATCTTACTTTATTATTCAATGGTTCGGCCAACGAGCTTGCCCACGTCATCGTCGAAGTACCATGTAAGAAGGACGCTTCTCGGCGCCGACATGGTGTTGCCTCCTACCAATGCTCCCTGGTTTACAAGCTGAGGTCGAATAATCAGGTGTTTTTCGACACCGAAAATATTCCCCAAGTGGACATACAACACATTCAAACACCTAGCAACCTGGAGATTTCAGAAGCATACACTGAAATCAACGATCGTTCGAATTCAAGATTCAAAATGGTTTTCGATATCAGTCGTAAAACATAATTGTGAGAAAAGTGTTCCTTCGAATTTGCGACATGTAGGCATCTTCTAAAATTTTTCTGTTTACTGTTTCTTAACGTTCTCTTTCAACATTTTGTTAACCCTTGTTTCAATCATTGCTATAAATACATGGATAGGAAGAGGGACAGATAAGTGCATAAATGATGATAAACACATCAACCCATAGATAGTTGAATAAAATAAAAAAATAAAAAAATAAATAAATGTAGTCAAAATTAACTGTCTATTTAAAAGTTCTGCATTGGACTGCAAGATGTTACTTATGTGCATGGAATTTCTTTCACTTTACAAACAACAGAATAATTTCTTTTGTAGTTTGGACCATGAGAAGCAAAGTGACGGTGTTAAGAACCCTATTGCAATGCCTCGGTGGCTTAAAGACTTGAACTTTGATCCTCTCATTAATAAATTTAAATTTGAGACCAACTGGCATTTATTTCCTCTTTATATATGTATGACCAATTCTCCATGGATGACCTTTATATTTTTTCTCACCGATCAAAATGGGTGCAAAATAAAATGCTGATTAACCGAACAGTAATAACTGTTACAGCTAAAAGGGTATGAGCAAACATTGAAATACTCATTATTTTATTGTTCAATCTAAATCCTTTACTTTTCTCGCCTTTTTAGACAGTAACCCAAACCGTAAAAACAGATCGACATTTCTCAGCTATATTTTGATTGATACTCTTTGTAGGTCGCTGGGTCATTGTCAGATTTAAAAATGAGAGACAATATCGGTCTGTGTAGAAGATCCATCGTGTGTTGTGTCTTTGTGTTTCTTAAACCTTTTTTTTCCTGTTGACAATCTATGTGAAGTTTGTGGAGTTTGAAAAAAGGGAAGTAAATATGTTGTTCTTGAATACCAGTTTTTTGACAGGAACGACCCCTACATACAGACATGCATGAGACGATTATTGCTATGATAGCCTGCTTTAACCTGCCTTGTGCCTCTAATGCAAAAAAATCGCAACCATACCAATCCACAATCCAATAACACTAGGTCAGAATTGGTAAGACAATAGTTGTAAACAATTGTTGTAAACATAGACACAAAACAGCAGAGAACAGACAGTAAATAGACGGTACACAAACAAAGTCAAATGCAGAAAGAATTCATGAAAGAAAGATAATTGGACCTCTGGCCAAAAGACAAAGAAGTGATGTCAGGTGTTTCGAAAATAGTAAGCGCATCCTGCCCCGCACTTGGCACCCGCCATATATCAATCTACAAGTCAGATAGGTAGTGGTCACTTACTAAGGCCCCATGTCACCGATGCCATCAGCGATCATTTGTCGAAGAGAGATATTGTATTTATCTACTAGCTTGCGATACCTGCCAAAAAAGCGTTTGAATGTAGAGACAAGTTCACGTACACATCCTCTGCCAAATGTATGATGATTGCATGCCACGTTTTGCTGATTTCTCAGAGTGCTACCCGAGGAAAACAGAATCACTTTAATGTGGGACAGGAAAACTTACTAAGTTTTTCATCGTCAGCGACGGGAAAGGGAACAACTTTCGTCGTCCTTTAGGCGCCATTCAAGTTATGGGTTGTAAAAGGGATCACACTGCGGACATTGCACGCCCCGGAAACTAAAGAGCGAATCCTGAACACGTTCAGGCATTTAGACGTATTTCGTAATTTGATGAGAATGTTTATTTTACTGCAAGATTGCTGTAGCTGATTACTTTTTGTAATATCCTTAGTTTTGAAGACCTCTGCTTAAGTCTGTGTTTACAGGTATGCTACAAGCTAACGAGAAATGTGATTATTGCAATCCAAAATATTCCCGCGTATTTGATCCTGATATCTTATCTCTGGTAATTGTCTGCGTAGAAGAGGACAATTAGTGAACTGTAATTATTGAAGTTTTGACGTGCTAGCCGAACATTGGTTATACAAAACCACCGTAGAAAATCAAACTGGGTCAAATGATAACTAATGTAACTCTGTTTGTGACGTCGTTTTGTCAGGACCAACTGTTTTCAGTTATGAATGCGACCTGTGTACAGGAACAGTAACTCGAGGAAAAAATGTACAGTTGCCATACAAGTAAATAAATAACGTTTCCTCACATATTTCTCTATATTATCTTTTGTTTGTCAATATGCACTAATTCTCGTTAAACAGTTTATTTCAAGGGGGGGGGACGAGACGATATTGGAAATAAGTATAACTGTGGTAACTCAATTTCTTCGGTTAACTCAAAATTTGAAACTCTTACAAATAATTATATTATAGCTTTGTCGATACCAGCGAATTTTGTGATGTCATTCCCCCATTATTATTTTTATTTATATATATTATTATACATCCTCACTGACATTCAAATATTACAAGACTGAACATAGACACGCAAAAAATAATAAAACAACCATACTGCGAGAGAAAAACCCCTTTGCACCACAGTTGAGCAATACATACAAAGTCAAGACTAAAACGGAAGCCAGTTAATGGTTAAGACAAACAGGTGTCGAACACCTCTAGCACTGTCCCACCATACATCAAAACGATAATAACGATAATCCGGCATTGTGGTCCCATATGTTTTCTACATCTACGAATTCACTGACTGCCAACAGTGGACCCCTGGTCAATGGGTCCAATTAAGTTTTACACCGCATAATGTACGAGGCGAATATGTTGTGTAAAATTTGCTTTCGTCCATTATGGACCGGGAGGGGATACATCATTTTAAAGATGGATCTTCACTAAGAGAACAAAGTCAAATTAGACGGTAATGAGACAGAGAAAAATATCACAATTAAGTCAATTATCTGCAACATGTATTTGCAAGATCTGATGCACGGTATCTAAACGAACGGCTGCGGGTTTTTGGAATGTGGTGTTTACTTCGAACCTTGTGGTATTAAACGAACCGATGACTTTTAGTACGACCAGGTTTGGTAATAGGGTTTGACTTTCTTTTGAATCGAAGTTTGAATATTAAAAATGGTAGTCACGTCTTTCTTGATGGTTTGCCAGTTAAGTTGAACGCCTTGCCTCACACTTGATTAACTTTTTACCTACTCAAATTTTCAATCGCGTTTATTATCATGTTGGAAAAATGATGATGATGGGCATCAAATTATCATCAAGTTATATTTTATTGTGTTTAATCGAAGCCGTTAAATTATATAGATGTATGACAGAGGCTTGTGTGGCTTATACGTGGGATTTGTCCATGGTACGTGATACTACTGGCTAGGTAAGCTGCAGAAAAAAATTGTCATGTGACGCAAGGAATTTAAAATTCGAAGGGATGTGTGCCACAATACTGCACATTTTCGGTTCTCGGAATTTTCGTGTATTTACGATGTTCACTTAAAGGTATACTGTCACCTGTTCCAATTTTGCCACAGTTACCATGGAAAGCGAAAATCTAACCAATCACAGATTTAAAGCGGGTGGCTGCTTTTTAAAAACAGCGCCCCCACATGGGCATTTTGAATACCAAGGAACGCCCCTTTGACCTTGTATGGACATATTTAGATTACAGGTGGCTGTATACCTTTTCGTGCCAGATAAGCTGGTTTAGAATAACAACGTGTAGGACTACGTTCGTGCTTATGTACTCACCTAATCTGATAGTTTGCAAAGTAAATCGGATGCACGCATGCGTACTCAATGACAGAAGCTTACAGATGAGTAAAATTCATTGGGGTGTATATAGATTCTTCTTCCTTCAAATGACAATAAGGATTAGCTCAGAAATAGCTGAGGGAGAATCAACACAGTGTTCTCTAATCATTGAAATACCCTGATAACCTCCAAAATTACAACTACCCTTTTCCAACTCATAATACTTACTAGATCTCCCTCCCCTAAAGCTATGTCTTAAGTGCACAGGAACTATAATGGGGGCTGTTTGTTTCAGTTTAATTTGAACACGGCAAAATACGGGGCACCTTCTTCAGCAAAACAGAGCAAACAATGGATCACAATCACAAGTGAACAGATGTAATTCTGACAAGGATTACCTGGTTTCGTACTTTTATTGTAATCGCTTCTCATTTCAAATTTACGTTAATATGTTTCGATGTTAAAGCGTCACAAGGGATGTCACATTTTTGATAAAACACAATGTATAACACGGGGTCGGAATTGTTGATGTATTCATTGCTTCGATAAAGTTTGTGTGCGATGGTGATAGTGAGTGTACGAGTGTGAGTGCTTCATGAACTCTACAACGTGTGGAGCGGTCGAAGTCAGAAAAATGTAACAACTTAGCCCGGTTATTGAAACACTCTTTCTTTAGAGTGGGGATTCGGCCGAGCGGTTCTGCCTGTTGCCTCTCTGCTAGGCGACTGGATGCCAAATGTTGTGATTTCGAAAGCTATTGAAAACTAGCCGTACTTCCAACAGTTTGGAATAAACTAGGAAGAACCTAGGAAATTTTCGAATTGGAATCCATACTTCTATAAAAAAATCAAACATTGTATGTGCTATATACAGCTGAGTCATATTTAAGGTATGATATAGTATGTTAAAATATATTGACAGGTTATCGTTTGGTAAAAGAACGGTCACTATGGCATATATTGACTGGTTATCTTTTGGTACAAGACTGTTCACTGTGGCTCTCGTATAAGTCATGTATTGCTCGAAGCTATGTTAGAAAATTGTTTTATTTGACTCAGGCCTATTTGAAAGCATATGTTCAGCAAGTACCTCATTATATACCCGGTCACAATATGCATAATACAGGGTACTCTTACTCTTAAAGTTACTCTATCGTCTGGTGTTGGTGTGGAAACAAGGTCCAACAAGGTTTGTCCGAGTCAACAGCTGCCAATCATGCAGGCAACCGTACACACGCCTTTACTTCCATGTCTCTGCTGAATCATCCCGCAATTTATTGTATATAGACTGCAGGCACAAATTCCCAAACATTACTCACTGGACTGAAGGATGACTATTATGAAGATGACTATATTTGTACTTCAAGTGAACAAACACACTACTAAGTTGCTGGAACAGTTTCGTTTAACGTTTGCTAACATTTATGGGTGTGTGGAGGTTCCTCATTTTATTGTGTATGGACTAAAGAAATACGCAGCTGCGAATATCTTTTGTTAGACTACTTTTCTCTGACTTTTTATTCGGTATTGATCCATTATAATACAGGAAATCATTGTTTTTAAAGAGTATTTTTGAAGTCCCCCTGAAGTACCCCAAATTTTGTCAGGTCTCCTCTTCAATTCTCTCTCCCCCGAGATGTTCATGGAAGCAACTTAACCATAACCACATCACTGATCCAATATAGTTTGACTAAACCTTCTGTTTTCGCTGTTAACATGTACTCTTTAACAGGAGAGAGAGAGCTTGAAAGGGTTACTTCGACACCCCAATTAAAGAGAACGAATGAATTTCCTCTTTGATCCATTTTGATAATCTAAAGTAATTTCAATTATGAGGTTTATTTCCTTAGAATGGTGAAATTCACAAAAAGCCATCATCATAATTAGATAATTTGATTTTATTGGTCCAATCGCGATTTGAAACATTTCCCAAAATAAGTAAATGAATAATCAGAAAACTGATATTCAATGTAGCTTTTCAATGTGCAAGATCAGTGTTATTTCACAGTACCAATGCCAGTGTACGTTAAAATTAGCGAATAGTTTGTCAGAAAAAGCACTCAAAAACTTTATAACCTGAGAAATTTGTATCAACAATAATCTTTTACTCCAAATTCAAGTATCTGTAACATTATGATAGCCGATCGTATTTCTTTACTACTAGTATTTCCGCTTATAATTTCAGTATCCAGGGCAATGAAAATTGCGCGATAAATTGGACATTTTCGCTAATTGCTTTCCGTGTTAGTGTTAAACTCGACCACCTGATCATCATAATCCTTTTACTATTTTAGAGACTTTCACTTCGATAACATAGCCTGACGGAATCAACATGGTTGCTATAACGTTCCTTTTTTATCTCGTTTTCCTATGCATTGCAGGTGAGTATTCCAGTCACCTTCACCTCCTTCAAAATGACACACATAATAAGAAACATTCTCTCTAGCTATTATGCGATTATCTTTCTTTTCAAGAGAAAGGCTTTTGGCAAGCGTCGGCTGCGTCGACTGATCTTATACAGCAGTTTGTATCAGGTTGTATGTGAAGCTTTGTTGGCTACATGGGCTGATGTAAAATATATATTAATCTTTAGATTAGATTTAACATTAGTGCTGGTATTGGTAGAGTATTCTCTCGAGGCAAATGCTATTATTTTGAATGCCGTACAAAGGGAATGTTTTTCGCCATATTTGATAATAATTGTAATTCTTCTGTTATAAAATGATTTTTCTAACCGTTAAGGAAACGAGGGGCGGAGTGCTATTCCTCGACAACAACTTGTGAACAACCTGTTACGGGGATATGATAAAAGATATCAGAGTGACAATACTTCAGTGACGTTCAATCCTGGTCTGACCCGCGTTATCGGCCTGGTAAGCAACGTGTAATGTTTGGTCTATATCTTTTACTGCTGTGACAAAGTCTGCAACGATGGCATTTGATACGGGCGTTGCCATACCATGGTATGATACAAGACGATTGGTATAATGTGCGAGCTGAACGAAATGTTCATCATAGAACATACATCGTCTCAGTAGCTGTCTTGAGACAACGTTACTAAACATATTGACGTCAGCCAACGTGATAGGACTTGGTTGAAAAAATTACGTCGTCAAAAAATGTAAAGGCAGTTTACTGTAGGGTTCGGAATCTTGATGTGGCAAACTTTTTACAGGAGATTTCAGTAAAAAACAAGACGTAAGTCTCTTGCACAGTCTTTTAACCAGACATCCAATGATTAACTAATGTATGTATTTGTGCATATTCGTGACTCTTTGAACATGCGTAAATTGCCCTCATGCATTCATTTTATTGCTTTCAGGATGAAACCGAAGAATCTGTAAAACTGGAGTTGAGACAGAGTTTCGTAAGTATGAGTGGAAACATTTCATTTACGTTAGACTTACCTAGTCTATGTCTTCAATCCAATCGCTGAAAATAGTATATATATTCATTCATATTTTAAAACAGACGTGTTTGACATACTGCAAAAAAATGTAATAATACTGATCATACGTACTTCTGTTGGTGTTCAAAAATTAGTTGTTATAATCATCAACACCTGTTCTAGAAAAATAGTAAATGCATTTTCAAATACTTGACATTGTTTGATATTGAAGAAAAGCTACAGAACATTCGGAGTGCCAAACTATTTTCAAACATATTCCAAAAGACTTATGTTTTAGTTGTCGTAAAGACTATAGGCTACCCAGTAGAAGTGTAGCTATTACAGAGCACTTGTCTGGTTATCCCTTTGCTTGGCCGCCAGGCACACATTCCCATTTTTGTCGTGATTTTTCTAATTGAAAATGTTTATGTGTAATTTCAAGTCCTGGATCGATAACAGACTCGTATGGAACCCTGATATGGCTGAGAAATTTCAAATTGAAGCACGTTATATCTGGTCTGCGTTTGAAAACACACACCTTCAGATAGGGTCAGTACTTTCCAATGTTTGCCTTCCTTCTCTTCAGAAACCAGTTGAGGATTTCCCTTTCTTTTACTGATATGGGATTTCTCGAAAGTTAAGCCCTGTGGTTGGCATTAAAAATCACGTAAACTTCATGAGCACTGTCGGCGAAGGGTTGGATCTTGGAGGGTTACACCAGCCAGCAAAGCATGAAATCTTGTGAAAATCGCTTTTAAATATTTGGCCGACTTTCTGTTACATGCGTATCATTTCGGACCTTTTTACAATCATCAACGGCTTCAATTACTGTATTGTAAATATTAAACCCATTATTTCACAATCAGCTCATTCAGCTCGTCAGCAATGTTTTCACCTTTTACATGTTCTGTGCTTTACGTTCAACGGCCATATCTTTAGTACTTTTCATCATAATAATTCGTTTTTTGTTCCAGCACCGAAGAATTTGCTTCAGATGCAAAGTCTGAATGGTATATCACTGTATCATTCAATGGTTCGGTCAACGAGCTTGCCCACGTCATCGTCGAGGTACCATGCGAGAAGGAGGCTACTCAGTGCCGACATGATGTAGTCACCTACCAATGCTCCCTGGTTTACCAGCTGAAGTCGGATGATCGGGTGTTTTTTGACTCTGAAAACATGCCCCAAGTGGACATACAACGCATTAAGACACCCAGCAACCAGGAGATTTTAGAAACCTACACTGAAATCACTGATAATTCTAATACAAGATTCAAAATGGTTTTTGACATCAGTCGTAAAACATAGTTGTGAAAAAAGTGTTCCTACAAATTGTACGGTACTAGTCCTATGTGGAGACATTTAAGCATCTTCTAAAATTTGGCTATTTACTGTTAATTTTACCGCTCTCTTTCAAAATTTGTCACCCGTTGTTTAAATAATTGCTATAACATACATAGATAGGATAGAAAGCTAGATACATTCATAAGTGATAACAAACGAAGCAACACAAAGATAGTTGGATCAATAAATAAAGAAATAATTTATTGTCAAAATTATTAGTCCGTTTTAGAGTTCTGCATTGGACAATCATTTTTTTAACTTTGTGCATGTAGTTTCTTTCATCTACAAACAAGGGAATTATTTCCTTTGTAGTTTGAACCATGAGAAGCACAGTGATGTTGTCAAGAACACTATTATATTGCCTTGGTGGCTTAATGACTCTTTGGTAAGCTTATTAATAAATATGAGACCAACGGGCATTGTCCTCTTTATGCATGATAAATTCTTCATATATGGTTTGTTAATTACACCTCACTCATTCAGCGTGCACTGCTATTGGTTAAACACGACTCACGTGACATGTAAAAGAACGTGATGATGCCCTCTGCGAACGTGATGATGCCCTCTGCGAACTTGATGATGCCCTCTGCATTTGATATTTCATGGATGACGTCATTTTACTTATTGCGCATCCTTTCTGCGCAAAACAAATTGTCGTTCGCTTGTTGTACTTTGCAGTTGGCAACTTATGGCTGCGAAACGTCATGCAGAGCTGTCACCGGCACAGTTAGTCGATATTTTGATGCAAGTAAACAGCAAACGAACGTAAATGGCAACAAGGAATGCAATTTCTGTGTTCAGCGACTATGCAAGCAACAAATTTGGATACGCCACCGAGGAGATCGGCAAACTTTCGCGGCAACTCTAGACTCGGCACTGACAACATTTTACGCTGAGGTCCGGACTCAGAAGGCGAACTGTACTCGAAGAAGTCTTTGTGTTATTTGTTTCTTTGCATGTTTGCTTGTTCGGTGTAATAAAAATAATAACACATGAGAGCTTGGGCAATATCACGATTTTTTGCCTGCCCTCGGGCTGGTGGTCATGATCGAAATACTGATGATGCCCTCGCCTACGGCTCGGGCATCATCAGTATTTCGATCATGACCACCATCCCTTGGGCAGGCAATAAATCATGACATTGCCCTCGCTCTCATGTGTTATTATTTAAATATTCCTCCTCAGTGGTCAAATCGGGTGCCAAATAAAATTCAAATATACCTAAAAATTATAACATCTAAAAGGATTAACAAGTAAACTATAAAATACGCGTTGTATTTTCCAGTGTCTTTTAATCAGCGAAAACACCTTACCAAATCCTTTATTTTGCGGACACAAGTCAAAACCGTAAACACATGGCTCCGTCTCAGCCACTTTTGATCCATACTCTTTGTAGGTTATAGGGTCATTGTTGTGTCAGCTTTGCAAATGGGAGACAATATCAGTCTGGATAGAAGATCCATCGCCTGTTCTGTGTATATGTTTTCTTAAACCTTAAGTTTGTTTTTTCATAGTGACAGAATCTATGTGAAATCAAATATACCTGTAGGGTTTGAAAAGGAAAGTAAATATACCTTTCTTGAATACCAGTTTGTTTTTGGACAGGAACGAACCCTACATATAGACATGAGTGAGAAAAATATTCCTTGACTAGCCTGCTGTGAGCTGCCGGCCTTAAGCCTGTAATGCAAGTTCGGATAGATATCCTCTGTCAAATTTATGATGATTGCATGTCAGTTTCCCAGAGTGCGAAACTGAATTACATTTGTGTAGTACGCTTACAAGCGTCACCTTCCTGAGCGCATGGTGGTAAAAATTGACAACAGACAATTTCATTCACGGTCAGTAATTTCCACATGTTTTCCTGTGCTCGCTTCTCATTCGCGGATTTATCCATTATTCATGCCCACGCAAAAATCCGCCCTCAGCGCCGAGTCACACGAATTAAGGACAGGTACTGCATTAAACTGCGTAATAGAACGTGTATTTCAAATAACGCAAAATATACTAGGTGTTTCAAAATTTAAAGGAGAAGGGTGATATTATTGCTACTGCAACAACTTCAATCATTTTATTGGCAACTTTCTTAACGAAATGTCCTAGGATGCCTTTCCAATCCAAAGTCTCCATGCAAACGAATTGTTTCATCTGTGTGGCATGATTCAGTCTTTCTCTTCAAAATGGTCAGACCTAAAATATTATGAACCACCGGATGTTCTGGCAGATCATTATACATTAGCGACGATTTTTTGAGGTTGATAGACTCACCAAAAAGTACATTAAAGTGGTCCTACAAGGTCAAAAAGACCCTGTACAATTGAGCGAAAAGTATTATGAAAGAGTTTAGGGCTTCAATCAACCTTGGTCTCCCACACAGTCCTTGCCTTGCAAAGTGGCCATAGATCCAAGAAAACCTCAATTTCAATTTAAAGTCCATCATATCTTGTACACTAAGTATGATCTCCACAAAAGGGGTATGGACCATCTTCCGTGCACAGGGGGGCTCTTACTCCATGTTTATTTGTGTCTGAGTTTGTTTGTGTTAATGTGTTTGTGTTTGTTTATTTGTTATTTTGAATAGAATAACAGCGACAAGCTGTTTTATTTACATTTATCAATAAACAGCAGTTTATTTATTTATTTATTTATTTGTTTGTTTGTTTGTTTGTTTGTTTGTTTGTTGATATGTATTTCGGATGGAAATACATATCAACAAACAAACATATACATTCAAATTCTATAGAGGGAGTGAATAAGTCTAACCCTAACCCTAACCCTAACTTAAGCCTAACCCTAACCCTAACCATCGGAAATACATATCAACAAACAAACAAACAAACAAACAAACAAACAAATAAATAAACTGCTCTTTATTGACAAATATAAATAAAACAGCTTTTCGCTGTTTTATCAAAAATATCAAATAAACAAACAAAAACACATAAACACAAACACAGACACAAATAAACAAGGAGTAAGGGCCCCCTGTGTTCCCTGTGCAAAGTTTCCAAAAAATAACATTTTCCCGAAGCATGAGAAGGAAAGCGCTTTGTCATGGATACCATAATGTACTATGGCAATGTAAAGGGCTTTAACTTGACACCTTGTGAAAATGATACTTTCAATGCAGGGGTTGTCGCTTAGAGATAATGGACTCGGTAGTGTCTTTGGACGTACGATTTTCATTCTTCCCGTGCCTTTAAAAATAAAACTCTAGGACAAAACATTCATGCAACCAAAAGAACCATTTATTAACACAATAGCAATAGTAACATACATGAAAATGAGGAAACTATTAAAATCTGTATTTATCGCAGTAGTCTGATAAGCGAAATAAAGAACCCGAGTGTCACTGCAAAATAAATTGCATGGATATAGTATCAAGTAGCCAGCACAACAATAACACTTGCACATGTCTCATCTATCGTGTGATTCAGACCTTTAGCAGCTCATAATATATGCATTTCAGGTTTGAAAAATGACAGAAAACATGCCTTGTGCATCGAATAGTCGCATGTATAATACAGAACCAAAAGTTTCTTTTTCCATGGGACAAATTGTAATTAGTAAGGTCGAACATAATGTATGGTCAGAAACAAGACATTTTGAAAATATGCTACAACTGCTGACATCTTTGTAACATTTTGAAGGAAAGTACAGAACATCGATTTTGCTTCTCATTTTATGTGATCATGCCGTCAACTGACTTGGAAGGCGGGAAGCAGATTAAGTGAGGCTTAGCCCTGCTCGTAAGTGTTTTAGGAACTATCTTAAGAGCTGTATATATAGCGTTGATTGTCAACAAAAATAATATTATATAAGAATGCAAGAGTAAAATTTCGTGACAACCAGAAACACTACATAAGTGATATTGAGTTTGTGAATTCAAAGGGAATTGTATTTATTGTGTTCACACACAGTCGTATGAACCGTTCTACCTGCTATGCTGTTAACACAAGACAAAATGGCCAAACTCGAAAAATACATTTCCGAAATTGCATGCAATACTTGCAGTTAACGTTTTAAGGTTTCTTGAGCAAAATACAATTTAATTTAACCTTACAGTCATGACCGCGGTGATCTTTTATTCACTGTCTAAATACCAAAACGCGCACTGTGTGTACACCCGGAGCCACTTTACTCTTGATTAAGCCTACTTGAAGCGGTCAGAAATTCTGCTTGTAGAAATACAAAACAGACCCTGCCAAGGGTTATAAATGAGGGCTAACGATTGACACCCCGTGCTAAAAATTGAGACACAGGACACCAATTCCATTCATTAAAGCCTTTACGCGATAATTAGTTTATGAGATCACTTGTGTCCCATACAGACAGCGTGTCTGGGGAAATTGAAATCAACTACTCTGATTTTCATAAATCTAACAAGACACTTATAAGGTAAAAATATCTATATGAAATTTCATATTTGGTCTACAAACGATTGTCTGTAAGTTACAATAACACTAGTTTTTTCATTTGATTATGGTATAGATAGGACATATAAGTTGTCTGAACAAGACTTGTACATGGACCAGTGCATGGTAATGTCACATTGTATCTCAACCTTAAACAGTGCCAATCGTAAACTTTCATCGACAACCCCAGACGAATCTGGTTTTGCCTTTGTACAAACAGAATTTCTGACTGCTTCAAGTGGGCTTAATCAATAGCAGAGTGACTACGGGTGTAAGTTGCTTTCTTTCTGTACCATGCAGTACATATATATCTTTCGATCCTAAGTGTTAAAACGTTAAATCTTGCACTAGACAACAGTTGTTTAGAATGATGAAAAACAATGTTATGTAGACTTTTGTGACTTCCTCCTTCTTGTGTTGTGAGTTAAGACAGTCTTACGCCTCCAAATCCACGATACTGTCAACGTACTGCGTATATTTTTAAAATGTCCCTATATTTGCAAATATTAGTGTCACTATGACTTTATCACTTAAAACTGCATAAAAAGCATATTTAAAGACGCACACTAATAATATCAGAACCTGACAAAATAGTAAATTTATAGTACCCGATGCATTGGTCTCCGAAATGTCTGTATTGTATTCCATCGCTCATGAAGTGGTTAATATCTTGACAATCTTCTATCCTACGGGCAGCTAGGAAAGAGAAAATAGTCATTATGAAGAAAAGCTAATTATAAATTTAATGAAAGCCTTATCGAAGCAAAAGTAACATACTATAGCACAGATCAATTGTTTTACTACGTAATTTGTTTCAGTGTTCCCAAATCGTGTTCCACAAAATGATATCTTACAGGGGTACTTTAGGCCTACAGTTGATATGGTATGCATGTTGAGTGAGGTCCATCGTTAAAAGTGTTAGGTATAAATATCGATTATGACCAATGGGTTACAGAGTACCGATCTCCCCTGTTGGATCAGTTTGAAAGAGTGTGCTAAACGTGTCCCTCCGTTCTTGGAATGGAGGGATTTTGACCATAAACCTCTTGTGTGCTTTCGAACGCTCTTACTTCAGCAATACATAACCTTGTCTAGGAAATGGAAGTCTTGCACTTTCCACTAATCATTCAATTAAAATATTATGGTCCAGAGGAACTGGGTTGCATGTCCTTTGTCCTGAAACATCAAATATCTTCATGTGCACTATTATTTCCATGCAAAATACATGTTCTTACACCTGACACCCAACAGACTTTGCATGTTGGTGTCTAAATGGACATGAGAGGACAAACTATCTGTTCGATAAAAAAAACATTATCTCTATAGCGACTAGTCGTTGCTGAAAGGTATACTGTCACCTGTTCCAATTTTGCCATAGTGACCATGGAAAGAGAAGTCTAACCAATCACAAATTTTAAGCGGGTGGCCACTTTTTAAAATCAGCGCCCTCACATGGGCATTTTGAATACCAAGGAACGCCCCTTTGACCATATATGGGCATATTTAGATTACAGGTGACAGTATACCTTTAAGTTCATTCAGATTACCTGACTTGATGGCTTTTTCCAAAGTCATCCGCGGTCATGCCATTAAGATCGTCCGATAGATCATTGTTGAAATTACCGCATAAACCACACACTTCGCCAACAGAGATGTCCATCAGCATGTAAATTACAAGATGATGCCGACGAATGTTGTACGTCACAGCGATCAGGTTATTCCGCACCAGCAGGAACTCTTCATTATCTTGGTCGTACACTCCGTAACCGTTCTTTGATGTGAAGCTGTTGGTACTCCATAGCTTCCCGTTTACCTGTTATAGAGAATTAGCGGGATGCAGTAACTAAATAAGTTACGCAAAATGTTCAAGTTGTATCTCCGGTGATATTAATGTTAATATATATATATATATATATATATATATACACACATTATATTTCTTTGTGTTTTTATGGGGCCACCTTCAAATCATCCGAGCCTTCCTCCATGAATAATGACGGCACCATAAAAGCGCCCCTAATGATCACATTGAGTTCTACAGATCAATTTTACAAGGCAGTACTATGGATTGTCCTCGGTCCATCATGATCAATTCAAGCAAATGATAATTGGTCATTTCATTTGGAGCTTGGATATTCCGGATATTTAGCAGCGATTTCGTACACATTGACGGCGAAGTGTGATGTTATTTGACTCACCTACTGGCCTATGAGGTATATGCCGATTATGCATTTGGCTGTGAAAAGTGCAGCACCAAACTTACTTTCGTAATTTTGGCAGTTCCACGCAATAACACACATTTACTTACCGTCATCGATCCATCGTCTCGCATTACGACTCTTCCGCCTCGGCTATTTACATCGACTTCCGCGACGAAAGTTCTCTCAGCGAAATTTCCGGAGCGGCGATGGTCAAACTTGACCAGGACAACAGGTCCGCTGCCACCTGGACATCGCGTCGACATCGCTCGGTATGTGCAGTTTCCTTGGTAGGAGAATTTTCTGCCATCTATGGTTATAATGTGGGGATCTCCACTTACCTCACATCGAGGTCTACTGTGTACTGGAAAAAAAGAAATCAAAGCCAACATCATCTGTTAATATGTTCGAGTCACATATGCTAGCCGAATAATTATGAAATTTAAAGATTTCTGATATTTTGATTCTACCGTAGTGACCAAAATATATCCAAAGGTATTTGTAATAAACTAATCATGATAGGAGGTTTCGGCCTGAAAAGAGACATGGAATTTGTGCACATGGAAGGGATGCAGTATAAGATCTTTGAAGACTTTGAGTTCAATAGCCAAACAAAAGTTTGTCTAATGACTGTGGTACAAAAATTGCTAGCACTGCTGTTGTTACAAACAGCATCGTCAACATGATGAAATAAGTGCACATTCTCATCAGGCGTTTAAGTTCAAATGTTGCAAGGCGAAACATAATCACGCCAATATTGACCAACAATCCGCACACAATTGGAAGATCTGGTGTGTGGTCATTCTTTGGGGCTCTCAAACCAGCAAGTCAGCAAGCTTTGGCATATTGATGATCAAACGTTCTCCGCGGGATTAGATCGACCGTTAAAGACCGTATTTTCAGCGAGCCTTGATGTTTCGAGTGGCATGGGTTTGATGTTTTGAGTGGCGTAATGTTATTGCTCTTCCGCAGAAAGTTACATGAACAATTGATTAAAGCACCTACGGTCAAGAGTTCGTTTGACAAGGTGATCACCAATTCCGGCTTCTTTCTTTGCTTTTACAACCTGGTTATAGAGAAGCAGAACGATGAAGTAAAATGTCACCAGGAATGAAGTTACATATAATCCCATACATATTTAACCTGTTGCAATCAGTGTTGTAAACATTATTTAAAGTTTCCGTGTACATACATTCGTTAAGTCGGATTGTTTCAACAGGTATTATCCATTTAATCTTAACAGTCGAATGTCAGTGTGCCTCGAACAAATAAGGAAAAACGGACGACAAGAAAAAGAAACGAGGAGAGACTCTTGAGAAAACAGAGAACGTTGTTTATTCGTCTTTTACTGTGTTAATCGACTGAGAGATAAGAAAGCTAATACATGTAAGTAAAATGTGCTGGAAACTACAGAATTTGTTGTATAGACCTTGTAAGTATTGCACAGGATAATGGATCAATCTCCGACAGGTGTAAGGTTCATTTTCCTAAAGAATGCGTTGGTAAATGGCCGGATGTATGCAGTGATAGATGAAAGGACCGAGGGATGGACGAAGGGATGGATGACAGATCCAGCCATCAACCCATCCGTAATCCATCGACCCATCCATAAATTCATTCATACATACATGTTTACATATGAAGACCAAGTATTGTTCCTGATAATGTATCAATCTTCGTCTATGTATCAAATATCAATCAAATGTTAGTATGTATGTATGTATGTATGTATGTATGTATGTATGTATGTATGTATGTATGTATGTATGTATGTATGTATGTATGTATTGTTGGATTTCTGTATGGATGGACGGACGGATCGACAGATGGATGGATGAATGGATTGAAGATTGCAAATTAATGTATTGTTAGACCATTTCATAATTGTTGATATGTTAAGTGATGGAGGAATCACTTACCCGGCCGTCAGCGTTTACAACAATCGTAAGACACAGCAGAAGGAGGCTAGTTTTCATGATAAAGTCCGTTTTCAAAGATTTCTATCCGAATCGAAGAGACAGAAATGCCAGCAGGGACGATGTTATTTGTGATTTAAACACTGGCTACTACTAGTTGCCAAAAGCCGACAAAAGTATGTGGTGCCGACGTCACACTCATCGCATTAAACAACGAGGTCCCATCCCTAATGCAAAGCTTGTAGACACGTGTCATCACGCGATCCTCCTCAAACATGCAGAGAGTGGCCCAAAAGCGCTCAAACAGACAGTTTGCCAATCCTATTATGGGATAGCGGACCTGTTGGAGATGACTGTCTTAAATACCTGAATTAGTTTCTCTCGCTTTCGAGATCATTTTGCTAAAATGCTGCCCAGCGTATACCATGTCATCGCGGCAGCAAAATTCGAATAACGAACAAAAAGAGAAACCTTAAATTAAAGGATTATAATACCTAGACAAGCTGTTCATTCAATGGAAATTCATTGTAAATAATAGTATGAACCCGTTTTAAACAGTATGTCTCTTACAAACAATTTTCAAATAATCATTTGCACTTTGTCTTAAACCATCTACTGATCATTATTATTTGCAGAAATCACCCACGATGATTTATAAGAAGAGGTAATTTAATACAGGCCATAAAAATAAATATGAAGAAAACATGTTGATCGAAACATATTTTGTAAAACATAAATGGTTTAGGCTACAACGTTCAACATTAGTATTGGAGAAAATTAGAACCATCATTAGTTTCCCACATATCAGTTTGGTGCGAAAGTTAGCTTGCACTATTTCTTTCATCGTTTCACTGTAACCTCTTTTACTAGATTCAAATATCCGGATCTCAGTGCAGACGACAACAGTCACCGTTGCGTATTGAATGTAATACAACACAAGGATTATTGTCGATTCCATTCGTACTATATCAGTAAATGACGATTAAGAAGCGACTGCGCTCACACATGTTTTCGCTTGAATATTAAAAAGACTTATTTAATTTAAGAATATTGTTTAAAAAAGTGAATTACACATCTCCACAGAGAGACAGCTATGTCTCTTTTCATAATTTTAATTTTATTTAAATTTTTGATTTTATTTTATTACTCTTCCAACAGGCGAACCCAGTTACAGGATGAGGTACCCATAACCCACTACCAAACGGAGCAATGAGGAGTAAAGTGCCTTGCTCAGGGGCATAACAGCGTGCTGGAGTCTCGAACTCATCATCCTCTGACAGTGAGTTTGTTACCCTGCTCCGACCGGGTCTCGATTTCACCATCCTCCGATAGCGAGTCCGGTACTCTAGCCACTGACCCTCAGTACCTCCCCAATACAAAATTGCATACTTTCTACATAAATCATGTAGCAAAGTATTTCAATTAAATATTTGGTTTTTACTGCAGCTCTGAGGAGACGTTCGTTTTTCTGCTTCTGGGTCAATTTTGTCATGTTGGTTACGCGGACGCAACTAGCTGACGACAATTTATCGTTTTACCCCATGCTTTGCGATATCGTATGAAGCAAAACCGTTTGATCCCGCCCAGTGTGTCTGATCCGCAGACATCCTGTCTCATCCTGTTGGCGCGTGACTCGCTAGCACCAGGGTTGCTCGGTGCTGAAGTTGTTACGCGGACAACGACCATGGTAACCAGCAATGATTAATGAATTCCTAAAGCGAGGGAAAACAAGGGTGTAATCTCAATAAAACACTATAATACCCCCTTATTGTGAACACATCAACGGCATATAATTATTACTCTTTTTCATTGTGTGATAGTGGTTTTAAGAGAATAATTAATTTGGGTTTAAGTGGTTGTTAAGGGGTTTTCTTTCATATAGAACGCTCAGATGTGTGAATGACTGAAAAAATTATATAATACGTTAGATTGGGAGCTATAAAACCATAAATAATAAAAAAAATGCAAAATAATTGTCTTACCATTTCATGATCTACTGCATTAAAATGCAATTCAAAAACTAGTAGGAAGTACTGACTGACCAAATTTCATATAATTTTCGTGCATCACGGACCACACATGTCACATCTATTAATGTTAATATATATTTTCAGAGAAGACGACGCAAGTTTGAAATGGAACAAGACGTACCAAACAAAATGAATTTCAGTTCAAATAGTTGACAACAGACAATAATAGCCGACAGCTGTCTGACTAGCGAGACATGACGTCCGTCAATCAAGATAAACGAGATCCTATAATTGACAGATGCTGATAAAGCTGCTCAGTAAAATGGGTCTCTGTGCTTTCATTGGATGTACAATTCTTTTCTATAGACTATTTACCCCTGTCCCATCAAACGTATGTAGTTTTCGATGGTCAGTTATATTTGGTTTATACCTATGGTATTCATGAGTAGCAAAACAGACTGTTAGAGTTGTTCCAACCAGAGTGGATTTTATCCTTGTTCTATGAAATAGGCTGCTACAAACTTAGTTATCAAGCATTGAAATTGACCGCTGATGACTCGACATGTATTGATATTATCAGACACTACTGGACACATGAAATAATACAGTATGACATGAATTACTGCAAACTTTTGACTGTTATGAAGTTGTGTAAAACAACTGTACCTTTGACCTGTCTCATTTCAAAACAACGAGCAAGGAGATGTTACGCAACATTTGCATTTGCATTTGCATTTTTCAGCAGAGACTGCTGAGCACTTCATAACCTTGAACCTTTTGTAAACCTGTTATCGAAAACATCAGCCATTGCACGTATTTTCATGACAGCAGGGATTTCATTTAATTTTTCTTATGACCGTAAACATTTTGTTTGCTCACATTATGCTTACATATTGCTCATAAATGTCTTTTTGCAAGTTTCCCGAACTTTAGAAAGTTTTATAGGTGTCATACAACGACCCTATAATCTCCACGTAATTTCTAAAAACGTTATTCCCTATTCACAAAAGAGACGGTATGTGTAACTATCAGTGATTTTAGCAGTAATTGCATGCATATCAATGTCAGTTTGATCTTGTTCCCTACAAATCATGCTGAAACAACTAGTATACACCAATCAATCCTTTATTCCCACAGACTGTTGACAAGCTCAGTACGGTGGAGGACTTAAATTTCCAACATGTTTGAGGGCCTAAAACTAAAACTTACAATTCACGTAAAAAACTCATTCACCAAAACATACAGCTCTTCCTTGAACGGCACTTTTCGTACGTTATTAGCCGTGTGTGAAAACCAAAAATGAGACAAATGCTATTCCGATGAATTTTGGAAGTTGAGGTGACAGATGTTGTCTTGTTTGAAGCAGTGGTGGTATTAGAAGACTGTTGTCTTCATACAGTGAAGGGCATTCTGTTTTTCTGAATGTTGCCAACTGCAAGCACTTTGCAGACTTGTGTTACTCGTTGAAATGATGGTTGCTTTGAAGAATTTAGTTTGTGTTATTTCATGTTCTTGTCATTTTTTTTTCAGTCAGACAACATGATATCTAAAAGGTCTGTGCACACTTCACTATTGTTACGAATGCCAAAATTTGTAAGCCTGCTATGGCATAAATTGTCTCTTATAGTAATTACTAGGAAACAAAGCTGTAGAGGGCGCTAGGTTAATAATGATTTCCCAGAATCCTAGGATGTTCAAAACACAATGTTAACAATTTGTGCATTGAGCCTTGAGTCTTGAATGCTGCTATGGCAGAACGATTCATATTTAATTATTTGTTTCTGAAATATCTATGCCAATGATTTTCATTACAAACCCTTTTATATCATGCTATACGCCTCAGTGGACGGTAAATAATTCAAGAGCGTCAGTCAGGGAATCGGTAAATTGAGTGAATGTATATGTACCCCATTACTTAAGATTATTAACAAATAATCGCTGACCGTAAATATCATGAAAGTCTTTAACCCGGGGGCAGAAAAAGTGTGTATTCTAATCTATGTACACGTAAGATTCACAGAAAAGTATCTGATTACATTATTGCAAACTTTATATTGGAGAACTCTTACATTTTGAACATACGATGTTATTTCAAGGGACCACACTTTGTTGTATGTTGAGATAAACCTGTGAAGCAGCACCGTCCAGGCATGTGATGAGGCGTAATTTTCCTCGATATAACTATAGCACCAATTACGACTTTCCTCGCGTTTATTGTTAGCTATGGCTTCACAGTTATTTATTGTACACGATGAAAGAAGGCAAAAACATCAAGACGAGACCTATTGTAAACAACACACATCAAGTTTATTCATGTTTTGTAAAGAGAATCTCTTCACTTCGGTTTATTAATATTCTGGCTTTGAACAACATATTCAAAGCCTCATAGTGTACCTCAAAACCAAGTAAATTACATGAACGTTGTTCTATATTCCTTAAATTAAGGTGGAGCTGCACGTTGCCAACACAGCTTTCAAAAGAATATTTCTCATCTAAGATGACGAGGAAATCCCTTATAATATATATTTTCAAAAAGCAGAGACTCTAAAGTTTAGTATGGTAGCAGTAGTTTACTTGAAAGGTGAAGGGGTGTATATTTGGGGTAAAATCCTCAAATTTGGTATTGATGATAAAGATTAATTTAAGTCAAAAACCTGATACTATTTTCTGAAATGTAGTTTTTCACTATTTTATTTTGCATTATCTATCCTTATTTGAAAATGACATGGGTTGAAAAACTGACACTCAAAAACGTGATTAAAACAAGATTAGCAACATTAAAACGCCTTTTATTCAAAATGTTAGAACTTTATTGCCGATCAAAAAAGTCGTTTTGTTACATACATTTAAAGAACATAATGTGAAAATTTCAGAAAATTTGACCCAGCCAGAGCGGAGTTAAATTCTTTGGATATTTTGAAATTTGGAGAAAAGAGAAGCCATGCAATGTGGTGATTTGCATACATTTGCATGAATAAGCCTTTTTATCACGCAACTTAAAACTATTTGACAAGGTAAAAGGTGAACCCAACCGATATTCTAATATCAGGTACACAAATTAATTAACATTGAATGACTATTTGCAAAATAGTGATTTTGCGCAAAATGTGGTGTGTTAGGTGCAGCACCCCTTTACTTAGTACCTTTCTTTCATATTTAGTAAGGATTCACTGTTGTCGTTCAAACTATGATCAAAAAAGCATAACATTTCCCTAACCTTTTATTTTTAAAATCACAGCCTTATGACGTCAAAAAAAACTTCGATGGCACTAGTTAGAAATTTCTGCAGTTCGCCTTTGCCAAAGAAAACCTGCATAAAAACAGAAATGGTGTTGTTTTCGCGTTAGTCTGTCGAGTCCCCATGGGCGTCAGGTAAAGCGGAACGGATGACAAAAGAATAATTTATAGGAAAGTCAATTTTTCAAAATTTACCCTAATGACCTTGTCTTGGGGATTTGCTCTAGAAACCTTTAAATACCACAATTAAACGGATAGAAGAAAGCTCCCTCGGGATGACACTTCCATATATTATAATTAAACCGAAATGAAACATTTCTTTTTTGTGTATCGCAGCTTTTGATCCACAGCCCGAATGTCTTCTGTATTTAATACTGAAATATTATATTTGGTACTTAAGCTGCTAGAATTACGTACTATCAATTTCAAAAATACGAAATTCATAACTTTTTCGCCAATTCTGAAAAATTGTCTTTTGAAGTTGAAGAAAACAGTTTGATTTACTCTTATACATCATTATACTCATATTTAATAGGAGCAATACAATTAAATGACGCTAACTTAACATACCTCTAAGGAATCAAGATTTTGTGTTTGGTATTTCCCCAGAATTGGCGAAAAAGTTATTCCACAAGTGCCGCATTATGCCTAAGGGCTGATCGCTTTCGATGGAGATTATAACTATAAACGGGATCATCGATAGAAGTACGTTAAGTCAGACTGATAGCCAAGTTTTCGTGTGTGAGTTCAGTCCTACCATCAAACACGCACAGCAGTTCCTCTGCATCAGATGGTCAAATGACCATAGCGATTCAATTCGCTTTCTGGAGTTCTCTTAATGCACTGGACTATGAATAAGTACCCAAGTGTTATCAAATATGATTTTCCTGTGTGAAACCTGCAGTAAACATAGCCTGGAGACCCTGCGATGGCTTCTTTCTAAATCCGTGGAGGAGGAATGAATTGAGACGTTAAGGCAATAACTCATCCTTTGTGAATATGGGAAGTTTGCACTGCCATTCTACGCATAGAAACGGTCGTATGGGCAGAGAATCTCTCCTTGCGTCATGAAAATATCTACTTTTTTCTTGCGTCCTTGGCATGAGCCTATCTTTCCACCATAATCATATGGTTAACAATGATACCTTTGGCCGAAAAAAAACACAGCTTAACACGTCTTTGTTTAGACATTTCCAATCGAATTGGCCACCATCATGCAAAAGAAGACATCTCTCTTTATTTGAGATGGTAAATCATGGGTAATATTAAATGGTTTACTTTTAAGAGCAAAATAGTGAATATGTAGCTGAATGTGGTACAATACCCTGTTGTGACAACTACATGTTTGTATAGTGATATCGCTCTCCAGATTTTTATATTTCAGTTCCTTGGGTGGGGCAAATAACTGACCAAATGCTTTACATTCATATTGTTTTTCGTTACGTGTGGCTCGCACAGGGTTGCAGTGACAAGGGTATTTTTTCGGAAGCATGAAACTAGAGTAAGAGAAATACATTATCAAAGGTAATAATAGAGTACATCAGCATAAGATCTAAAATGCGTATACACATTAATTTTGAGAGTTTGCAAGAACGGGATCAATATAAACATATTTAGCTCAAGATTATAAACTGTCGAAAATATTCGCTACTTGTTGCACTTAGTGTCTTCCATTGTATATAGAAGAAGGTCGTAGTTACAGAGTATTTGATGTTAGAAAGATTTTGTAAGGTATGTAGTTTAATTATGAGGCTGATGACGTTCATTCCCTTGAATATCCTGTCTTATACAAACGTCGTGTTGTTTGAATTGGCGGAGAACATTTCATTCCACCAAATTTGTGTTAATTAATCCGTTACGCATACTATACCTGCCTATTGATTCACAATGCTTTAAGCTTTCCGCGGAATTGATGTGTTTAGCTCAATCCAATCGTCTTCATTCCTTTCAATTGTAGTTTGTGCAGCATCTAATGTCACGAGAGCATGTGACGCAAGTATGGCCGTAGGCCGTGAGAGCAATAAACTAGTATTCCATTTTGTAGGAACAAAATTAATTAATCACCTTTCAAACGCATTCATGCGTTCATGAAAATATTTTCAGGTCACGTGACATTAAATTACTCGATGCAGTATAGCTCATATTGTCTATGTTCTCTCTTGTGGATTATTGCCATTAGACGCCTATGCGAGCAGTGGG
>LD343217.1:19090-48148 GCA_001465055.1 Ptychodera flava | reverse complement strand
ACTGTGCGAAGTTGAAGTTTACGGATCCTTGTGTAAGTAAAAATAACGGTTTTGTTTTCGTTTGACAAATAGCGACCGACAAATTCATCATGGTTCAGGATATATAATTCAAACAAACCACTCAATTGGCTGTTTCAGTAGACAGCTCTATCTGCAGGTGTGCTTACCTGCACTTGTGATTCACATCGCATCATGTTTGCTTCAATGTGTTGCTTCAGTGAAAATCATAGCTGCCAGTATTGGGAAAGCAGAAAGCAGTGAAAGGTAATGACCTATCAAGAACAACATGACAATCACCCACAGCCTGAGATTTACAATTTTCATTGAATCGTTTAAGATGCCATTCACAAATCTCCTATATTATACAGAATAACAAGACAACCACATTTTCCTTGAAACTTCTACATTTCCTTTTTCAGTATCAGAAAATCTCGCCGTTGGAAAACCAGCTTCTCAAAGCAGCCTTTACGCAGGTTCGCCACCAGCTGGCGCACAAAGTGCTGTTGATGGAAACACAGACAGCAACTGGTCAAGCGATTCATGTACTCATACTCTAAAGCAGCAAAATTCATGGTGGAAGGTAGATCTTCAGAACACATACAACGTTGATAAGGTGGTCATTACAAATCGCAAGGACTGCTGCTGTGAGTTGGTAGTTAGCTTTCAAAAATGCTAGTATTATAAGTTCATGACATAATGATGTTTATGATATTTACTAATGAGCTTGTAAGTTAGTCCTTATGATTGGTCAACCGAAATATATTGAAAGAGGTTCAGAGTCCAATTAACTATCTCCAAGGCGCATTCTACAATAAGGAGACACGTGTTCCTGATTTTATTCCTGTCAACAGAATCAGTAAAATCGGCATTAAGTCAATAAAATGAAACATTGTGTTTTTACAGCTATGGTATGAGCCAATTATTGAACAACAAAATCCATACAACGTGCACATTTAATAGAACACGATAGTCTTACGGTAAACATTTATGTGATATACATTTAGTATTTGAGGAATGCACTGTTTATCAGTGGGCATTATAGTGATCAGGAAACTCTCATGTTTTAAATATAAGATTTGATCTATATTCATCTAGCGGGTCGTTTGGTTGGAGCAGTTGTGCGTGTTGGTTCGAGCGCTGACATCGCAAGTAACACTCAATGTGGAAACACGGTCACTAGCAACGGAGTATCCAAGTCGATCACAATTACATTTGATTGCAGCGATGACACAAATGGGCGCTATGTAAGTGTTCAACTGGAAGGCAAAAATGAGTTCCTTACACTGTGCGAAGTTGAAGTTTACGGATCCTTGTGTAAGTAAAAATAACGGTTTTGTTTTCGTTTGACAAATAACGACCGACAAATTCATCATGGTGCAGGATATATAATTCAAAAAAACCACTCACTTGGCCGTTTCAATAGAGAGCTCTATCTGCAAGTGTGCTTACCTGCACTTGTGATTCACATCGCATCATGTTTGCTTCAATGTGTTGTTTCAGTGAAAATCCTAGCTGCCAGTATTGGGAAAGCAGAAAGCAAAGTGATGTCCTATCATGAAGAACATGACAATCACCCACAGCTTGAGATATACAATTTTCATTGAATCGTTTAAGGTGCCATTCACAAATCACCTATATTATACAGAATAAAAAGACAACCACATTTTCCTTGAAACTTCAAACTACATTTCCTTTCTCAGTATCAGGAAATATCGCCGTTGGAAAACCAGCTTCTCAAAGCAGCCTTTACGGAGGTTCGCCACCAGCTGGCGCCCAAAGTGCTGTTGATGGAAACACAGACAGCAACTGGTCAAGCGATTCATGTACTCATACTCTAAAGCAGCAAAATTCATGGTGGAAGGTTGATCTTCAGAACGTATACAACGTTGATAAGGTGGTCATTACAAATCGCAAGGACTGCTGCTGTGAGTTGTTAGTTAGCTTTCAAAAATGCTAGTATTATAAGTTCATGACATAATGATGTTTATGATATTTACTAAATTAGCTTTTACGCTAGTCCTTATGATTGATCAACCAAAATATATTGAAAGAGGTTCAGAGTCCAATTAACTATCTCCAAGGCGCATTCTACAATAAGGAGACACGTGTTCCTGATTTTATTCCTGTCAACACAATTAGTGAAATCGGCATAAAATCTGTAAAATGAAACATTGTGTGTTTTTACAGCTATGGTATGAGCCAATTATTGAACAACAAAATCCATACAAAATGGACATTTAATAGAACACGATAGTCTTACGGGAAACATTAATGTGATATACATTTAGTATTTGAGGAGTGCACTGTTTATCATCGGGCAATATAGTGATCAGGAAACTCTCATGTTTTAAATATAAGATTTGATCTATATTCATCCAGCGGGTCGTTTGGTTGGAGCAGTTGTGCGTGTTGGTTCGAGCGCTGACATCGCAAGTAACACTCAATGTGGAAACACGGTCACTAGCAACGGAATATCCAAGTCAATCACAATTACATTCGATTGCAGCGATGACACAAATGGGCGCTATGTAAGTGTTCAACTGGAAAGCAAAAATGAGTTCCTTACACTGTGCGAAGTTGAAGTTTACGGATCCTTGTGTAAGTAAAAATAACGGTTTTGCTTTCGTTTGACAAATAGCGACCGACAAATTCATCGTGGTTCAGGATATATAATTCAAACAAGCCACTCAATTGGCCGTTTCAATAGAGAGTTCTATCTGCAAGTGTGCTTACCTGCACTTGTGGTTCACACAGCACCATGTTTGCTTCAATGTGTTGTTTCAGTGAAAATCCTAGCTGCCAGTATTGGGAAAGCAGAAAGCATTGAAAGATGATGACCTATCATGAAGAACATGACAAAAAAAAGCCTGAGATTTACAATTTTCATTAAATCGTTTAAGATGCCATTCACAAATCTCCTATATTATACAGAATAACAAGACAAACACATTCTCCTTGAAACTTCTACATTTCCTTTTTTAGTATCAGAAAATATCGCCGTTGGAAAACCTGCTTCTCAAAGCAGCCTTTACGGAGGTTCGCCACCAGCTGGCGCCCAAAGTGCTGTTGATGGAAACACAGACAGCAACTGGTCAAGTGATTCATGTACTCATACTCTAAAGCAGCAAAATTCATGGTGGAAGGTAGATCTTCAGAACGTATACAACGTTGGCAAGGTTGTCATTACAAATCGCAAGGACTGCTGCTGTGAGTTGTTAGTTTTAATTTTAAAAATGCTAGTATTAAAAGTTCATTACATGATAACAAGTTTTTGCACATTTCAACGAAAGTAAACAATGTATATTCTAAACAGTGGTGGCCATGTTAGCCCGTTTTAATTCTCGAAAGTATTTTTTTTTCTGAAACATATCCTCATTGTGTTAAATTGTATTAAATTTAGCTTATTCAAAATTGTTTAATTTTATATTACGTTGAAAGACGTTCAAACTTTTTAAAGACAGGGCACACTCCATCCATGCTTTTATATATTCAACCTTGTAACAAAAGGTCATCCCGTTTACACAATTCACACCTCCGTAAACCGGTAATATGCCTATTCAAGACTTGATCTCCCTTGGGAACACCAAGAAATGTGTACTGTACACAAACGATCAAGTTTCCTTTAAGGTATTTGTGTCTCGAATTTAAAGACAGCCCTTTTCAAAATAATACAGTGTTTCCAGTCGGGTTCGGACTCACTACATACGGTAACCAGTCACCTAGCAGAGAAGCAACTCGCTCCAAATCCCCACTCACAAAAGTGGTTCAATAACCAAGCCTATAGTTGTTACAATTTTTCTGACTGTGACCTCTCCACACGTTGTAGAGTTCCAAAGTACTGACTCTCGTACAATCACTGTCACACAGCGCACACAAATTTATCGAAGCAATGAATACATCACTTTACTGGGCGAAAGAACGCCTCGGGGACAATTCTGTCTACCGGCACATCTATCAACCCAGGGAAGAAAATACGGTTATTCCAATCGGGTTCGAACTCACAACATACAGTATTCAGTCACTCAGCAGAGTAACAGACAGAGCTGCTCGGCAAAAGTCCCCACTCTCAAATAAGAGTGGATCAATAACCGAGCTTACAGTTGTTACAATATTTCTGACTATGTCCCCTCCACATAAAGAAAAAGTCACGGGTTTCTTTGAAGAATTTGGTACTATATAGCCACACTTGAAATTTTAAATGGCTGCAGTACCTGTTTATTCCATTGAAAAAAGAAAATTTTCGACTTTACGAAAACAAGCTATTGAAAATTAACTTACTTAATGAGCCTCCAAATTAGTCCACTGGGCAGGCAATAAAATTTATTGTTTTAGAGTCTAAACATCTATCCCCGAGGCTCATTTTACCTCAAACGCTTGTTTTTGAAAGGGTTCATGCTACAGCAGTCTAATTAACTTAAAAGGAAAACGATAAATATCACATATTTCTACAGTAAAAAGCGTATACCAATTATGAAACATCCGATTCAATACAAAAGTGAATGTGTAATATAATGCAATGCTTTATAGGTGTTCAGTGATGTGCTTATAGCTTTCAATCTGAGAAGTTTACTGTTTACCACTGAGCATCGTAAGATCAAGAAACTCTCACCTGAAAATATACTTATATTTCTTGATTGAGTAAATTCAGTGACTTCAACAATAATATATATAGGGCTCAGCCCTTGGTGTCGCACCAGAGGTTAGATTAGACATGTTATTTGTATTGATTCATGATAAAATGGAATTAATCTTTACTTGCTATATACGTTTGTACGCCAACTATGCCCAGTTTAACCTCTGATGAAAAAAGTTCACGTACACGATGTCAGACCATGCTTCAGGTATAGATTTTCTGTAATGTGTAAAAATGTTGAACAATTTTTACCCAGATTACAACCTCTTGTGTTTAAAAAGGGACGTATTGTGCCATCATTATCTTTCCAATAGTAACTGCACTACCAAACATCCACTTGCAAGCTGAAAACTACAGCGTTCCGTCTAAAAACGGGCATTTTTGCATCAAGTTATTGACACAGGGGGGCACTTTTATAAAATTCTATCCCAACATTCTTTGCGCGTGCCTTCATTCATACGCACGACATTTTTCTCTCTTTTTCTATTTTATAGGCGCGATGGTAACGATATTTTGAATTCGTGACAATTGAATAATAAGAAATACTGGCTAATAAAAGAGAGATATTTTATAATTGGCATGCTATAAAATAATACTTTGCACCTTTCGTATTTGTTTATTTACGAGAACTCAAATAAACATGGCGGCGCCCATAAAATTACGTAGCACGAACGGGTACACTTCCGGAATCCGGGCATGCGAAGTCAGTAAGCCGCTGGCGCGAATATTAATCTAGGTATCAGTGCAATGTCGATTGAATTCCCCTTGAGATACACTTCAGGTACAGACGATATAGATAGGTAGGAACACAGGACATTCGAAAGACATACCTGCAAATTATATATTGTGGCAATGAATTATAAGTGAAAGATATGACGCTGGTATAGTAACAGTTTTCTATTATGATCCTAGAGTTTATGTGTTTCCATATGGCTTTATACAGTTGTGAAACTCATTTTAATAGCACATAAGACTTTCCTTCAACTTAAATGTAGGCATTCACATATACTTAATGTTTTTATGAACAAGGAATAGTTGTAGTCTGTCTTTATTTCCATCATGATTGCAAGTAAAAAGTACGTTCTGGTTTCTTGATGGACTAGTGATAATTATAATACAAGTTCGGTGAAACTGAATGTTTACGGACCATTCAAACATTCGATAAAAATTAGATTAAATGAGTTCAAGTTTAGTTTTGAAGCATAAACTTTGCTTTGCTTACAGCGGCACGTTTGGTTGGAGCCGTTGTACGTGTTGGTTCAAGTAGTGACCTAGCAAGCAACAGCCAGTGTGGAAATACGGTCACAAGCGATCAGATAACCCAATCGAACACTATACAATTCAATTGCAATGTCGGTACAAAGGGACGATACGTCAGTGTTCAACTTGAAGGAAAAAATGAGTTCCTAACACTGTGCGAAGTTGAAGTTTATAGGACTTTGTGTAAGTACGAAAATAGCGCATTTCTTTTATAGATAAAGTGTGTGTCATAACACAAACATAGATAACACATTTTGTATAACAGGTTATGAACATTGGTATACGTCAGCACTGTCTTCAGTTTTTCTAGTGGAAAAAAATATTTCGTTTATTTTGAAACGGGCATATCCAACTGACGGTTTGTTTATTGAGCAGAATCAGAACTTTAAGTCATTTTTGCATCCGGCAGAAGTATAAGATTACACTGTGGTCATGTTCACATTTCAATTAACACTAAGATTATTACCATGTTTGCGTACTATTTCAGATGATCCCTGAACATTTTTTATGGATAGGAAATATAGAGCATTAGACCGGTTACATAAAAGTGTCAGGAATTTCAAATAAAATGGGTATATACTCTTTAGATAATTTTATACGTTCCCCATCTTGCAATAGGAAGTTCTAAACGCTACTAATACCAATTCTAATCCGTAATGTGTCTTTCTTCTCTTTAAATTAATAATATCGATTGTATAGGCTAATTAATAGTGTCCCGGTAACGGAAAACCCGAACACTATGTCATAAATCGTAAAAATTATAGAGACTCACACAGTTCACCAACAAGAGGTTTTTCAAAGACTACATGTAATATATGGTAATATTGATCATAAGTTGAAAAATGTTGCATATCTTCAACTTCAGAAACAAAATTGCTGATCTTGAAAATACTGAACCAGCCATTATGTGAAAAATACCATCGACCAAGTAAAAAGGGAAGTCGTCATCTTTTCTACTACCCTTAAAGAGGTTTCCTTAGAACCTTAACATACAATATAAAAGTATAGAACGAGGTAAAATACTTCAAAGAATGAGAAGTACTTCAGAGGTTCTTTGTTTTTGAAAGGTTCATGAAAGTGACAGAAAGTCGTCGTAAACACAAAATGCTAATTTAAACACATACCTAAAGCACGATAAGGTTATCAAATAATAATATTAGTATTACTATAAGAGAACGTATACCGAATGTTAAATAAATTTACTGCTCTTCATTAGAAGAGGTACTAAATGGCAAGATATATTAACAATGAGTGAGGAAGTGTTCAGAATTTACTTCCGGGGTGGCGGGGGCCGGAGGATTTTCTATTTTCCTTGTGATTTTTTCGATTGGCCCCCTGCTAAATTATGGAGAAAATGTATGGCCCCCCCCCATAGCCCCCCAATATATACATGCATGCTTACGCACTAAGACATATAGAGTCTGACAAGCACTCACATTGCATTGAATGATACAACAACACATTTCAGAGATAAAAATTAAGTGGCAATGAAAAGCTCGTTTGCCCCGTATATCAGAAATGAGAAAGAATTTTTACCATCTTTTTATGATTTACCAACAATAGCAAAATTGACATTCACAGAATTGTAATACTCTGTTAAGTCTGTCAAAATTCCTCAGCCCCCCCCCCCCAAGTTAATTCTGAACACTCCCTAAAGGCTTATTTAAATAGCTTTGTAAGATAGGTAAACGTTATATTTTGACGAGCCAGTACTTAAAATCAACTGCCATTTTTTGCCTTTAGGGTCTACTCTCATAAGCAATCCATTATTTAAGAAAGATACGCCAGCATGATTGTAAGCCTATAATAGCCGTATCTGTGTATCGTGGATAAAGTAAATATCTCCCGCTTTGTTGTCTTTTGCCCGTATTCAAACTGAAATAATGTTACACTGCATAAAAACCCTATAATACTTACTGTATTAACATGAATTATTGCCTGTATTTTAGCTGAAGAGTGCATATACAGATGAATACAGTCAATAATCCATTTTTTGTATTCAGCAAGCCTGTATTCACGTGGATTCATGTGAATTCACGTGTATTATACTATAATACAGGCAACTCATTAATGTGAATTTATCTGAATTATCGGGTTTTCATGCAGTGTTAATAACCTATTTTTAGCCGTAGTGAAAGTATCGTCCAACGGATATTTATAGTTTTCCAAATTACTTTCATATCGAATAAATTTGATTGCCAACTTGCAAAGCGAATTGAGCAATTAAAAGTTATCATGTAACCAGTGCTCACTGAGTTTCACAGTTTCCGTCAGAATAGATAAAAAATGCATATCAACAAATGTACATGTAATATATGGAATGCATTACCAACAGTGCGAACGTAAAGTGTACTTAGTTGCGATGGGTGATAATTTGCCCAAACCTCATATTTACCAGGCAACATTTAAACATGTCATTTTGAATGTATTTTATTTTTTTCTATGTCTCTTTATTAAAGAAACGGAAAATATCCATTTTTTTGTAACTAAACCTATTTAATTCTATTTAACTCACTTTTAGCCATAGTGACACCACCACCACCAACAGGTATGTATGGTTTCCCTCATCACTATTATCTCAATATTCGTTTGTTGATTCGAGTTGTTTCCACTGATAACGTGAAAGTCTAATTTAGTAGGTTAAAGTTATCATGAAACACATGTCATTAAATTTTAATTTCCTACAGAATATATCAATTGACAATCAACAATTTAATATATGGAACTCGCCGTGAATTGAGCGAACATATAGTGTTTGCATACTTTATAGTTGAAATTGGTGATAACTATATTCTGGTCATCAAATGAACAAAGTCATGGTATGTTGTGATGTTTCTGAAAACACTGAAAAGCGCCGTGAGTGGCTAGGTTTAAAATCTTTACTCAGCGTTGAAGGAAAACAGTAGTGAAAGGCGTGGTTTACCTGATGTCTATTCCTTTATGCTAAAACAGTGTATTTACCTGGTCTTCTTAGCATGTAAGCTTCCCGATAGTCTTCACAACGTCGCACAGGGCAAGCCAACTGTTCAAAGTTCAGACAAAAAACGGAAAGATTCTGGATCTGAGAACGCTGTGGATGGAGACTTTAATACCAATGCTAAGAAAGGCTCGTGTTCGTGGACGGAGAAAGAATACCAACCTTGGTGGAAAGTGGATCTGGGACAAACTTACAACATTTATGAAGTTGTCATCACCAACAGAGAGGATTGTTGCCGTAAGTAAACAGATCGCATTTGCTAAAAGATAGTCGAAGGAGATGTTGTCAATTTGAGAAATTCACCAATTCAGAAACTGTGCATGTACCAATTGAATGGTTACTAGTCTGATTTTTCTGGAAGAGTCGATCCACCTAATGCTAGATAGTTGAAACATATATTTATTTAAGAAATCATAGAACACACATCATTTTTCTTCCGAATATTTTTATATTATCTTTGGTGTCCGATAAAGTGACTCCTCAAGAACACATAACATCCTACACCGACTTCATACTACATCATAGTAACATATACTGACATAAACACTTTAAATAGTTAACAATATGTAGCTGACTGCAATGCAAAGACTAGGTGTTAAGCTGTTCTTCATTCAGATATGGGCTCACATGGTGATCACTCATGCAGGCTATTACTATGTAGGGACTAGGTTATGTGACAGAGGAAAGACAACTCATATTTTAAGACTGTAAAACTCACCAATAACAAACCATGTTAAACAAAACTATGATTTATATCGCACATTTATCACTGCATGTTCTCTTATTGTAACCTAACAATGCCATAAATAATCGAAACTCTAAATGATCAGAATATGTTCTCCAAAATGGGTTCTGTACAGGACGCTTAATCACAGCCTATAGCCTAAACTTCCGAATATTAAAGCAACGCTTATCTAAGTCAACTCGACAAAGTCAACTCGACAAAGTCAAAACATTTAGCTGGAAATGCATTGAAAAACTAAGCGGATAATTACCATATATATCACTTAGCTTTTATTACTCTTTCAAAAAGCGTACATACCGTCAAAGTAACACGTGGTATAGTGCTAATGCATTTGAGGATTGTGTCACACTACTTATCTAATGAATAAGATTTTGAGTCTCACAAACCCGTTGCCTGCAGCTGGCTACTAGTCCATGGTGACGTAATTGAATCGACGATTTTATAATAACTTTTATAGATTCAAACACAGCGGCAAACATTTAACCGTCGATAGTAATGTTGAACTACAGAATTTAGTTTTACTTAGTTTAGTCACATTTATCTATTGCAAAACTGGCAATAATGTGTAAGGGCATTTTCGTGATCGTCGTAGTGAGATTGTAAAATTATTGATAAAAGCAAAACCTATGTGTGCCATATACCAATGAATGTAATGATCGCAGAGCAAGATTTATGTTGACCTGACAACTTGAAAATAAATTGGCTTCTAAAGGACCACGACCTGCATTAATTCATTAATTAATTCATTCATTCATTCATTTACCCATTTATCAACTCCTTGTTCCATTTCCATTAATTCATTTATTTGGCCAGTCAGTTTTCTATTCACTCACTCATTTGGTCATTAGCCCAATTATTCATTCATTCATCCACTCACTCAATTAATTCTGCATTTACTCGTTTGCCTTTTCAAACAGAAAATAACTCAGGTTATGTTCTAAAACGAGCAATTTAGAGAAAACAAAAGATGAAAATTGATAAATTAATGTTACCTATGTACACAGTGATTGAAGTATTTATATCAATCTTATATTTAATCTTAAGCTTTCCGGCTGAAGAATGCCGAGATCCGTGTTGGTAATAGTGAAAACTTCGAGGATAATCCAACTTGTGGAGAGATGATAGTTCGGAAAATGCTCAAGGAAAATCCAGTCCATGTCAGATGTTGCTGTGAGACTCCAATGCAAGGGCGATACGTCAGCGTACAGGTGATTGGTAAAAAAAAGATGCTGACCATGTGCGAGGTTGAAGTAATGGTTGCCTAGATGTTATGTCCATTATGTACTAGAACTATTCATAACTGAAAGCAACATAATTATCAGTATATTATCATATTTCAAGTGTTACTGGTATAGGGGTTCTTTAGACGAATTTTATTTGAACACATGAGTGTATTTTACCTTTTGCCAGGTTCATCCTCATTCAAAATAAAGAATTATAATAGCATATGAACTCTTTGTCCTAAAAAGTCATTTCATCATAAAAAACCCACTTTCTCGAGAGAATTTTAATGTGTCTTTAATATTTCACACCATTGGAACTAATTTGTGCTAATTGGATAGTGAAGTATCGTCGGTTCAACCTGATGATATAAGCTAATCTGTTTTTTCCTGTTATACACTTGTTTTTATGAGTTGTTTGTAATATTGCAACATTCAGCTATTCGGCACCTAACACTTTTGAGAATGTGAACAATATGAAGATCGGATTCTCCCAAATTAGTTCCAATCGCGTTATTTATGAAGTGTTAGATGTAGAGAAAAAGGTAGCCTTTGCCGGATTAAAATGTCTCTAGTAGATCACAACACCTGCCGCTGTGGTTGACTTCAAGGCGGTAGATGTATCAAGGATAACCATTTTTAAATTGAAGAGGCTATGTGACACATCGCTACGCATATCTGTGAAGGAGGAGTAGACGCGTTACGTTACTAACGAATGGTATTTTTGGCTTGAACGTAAATTCCGATTCATCTAAGGACCGAAACTTCTATTTTTTCTTGGACGTTATACTCGTTTACCTTACTAATGGATACTCGGGATCTTCTTCAAAGTATAGACTATGCGAAGTGGTTATAAGTTAGTTTCAATGACAAAGTATTTATTTCTAGCGAGACGAGCTCATACTGGCTAATATACCGCTTCTCCCCTATCAAGATATGACTGGCTATAAATAGGATAAAGAGCACTAAGTGAAGAAGAAAACAGCGATATCCACGAAGGACATGCTTTTTAAACAATGTCTCAAAAGTATAGCTTCATCGATTCAGTTAGTATAAATTAAACATAAAATAATTTATCCGTCATAAACATATATATACAGCTCTTGATCTTCAATTTATTTTCCGGTTGACCATACTCTTACTATTCCGATTCATGTAAGGACCGAAACTTCTACTTTTTCTGTGACGTTGTACTCGTTTACCTTACTAATGGATACTCGGGATCTCCTCCAAGGTATAGACTTTGTGAAGAGGTTATGTTAGTTTCAACCACAAAGTATTTATTTCTAGCGAGACAAGCTATCCACGAAGGACATTTTTTGAACAATGCCTCAAAGGCATCCATTCAGTTAGAATAAATTAAACATAAAATAATTTATCCTAATTTATCATAAACATATACAGCTCTTAATCTTCAATTTACCAGTCATTATTAATCTATAAAAACTGACAAGTTACAAAACCATCACCTGAAAACTTTATGTTTGTAACTGCGGCGTCAATCAGGAATTATGTAAAACGTATTTTTCATATTCTTAGCGTAATTCAAACTTTTGTCGTTTTCGCCAAGGTAAACATTGGATATAAATACGTGCTGCTTCGGTTTCCGATATTTCCAAGATAAATTATTATCAACCTATGGTGCTTTAAATATCGATTTCAATGAACACTCGGATAATGAACATCCAAACTAATGCGTTTTCGATATTTAGCTACAGACACACAAACATGTATAATCTTCAAGTAGTATTAATTTATTTAAGCTAAGAACATTTTTTTCAAAATTATAACACCTAGTAATTAATTTTTTTGCTTTCTTGAACGAAGTTGTGATGACGTTAAAGAAATCTTTGTCACATCATCCGCCACAAATTGAAGTGAGACTGAATATCAGGAATCGGAAAGCATAGTTGTATTCTTTGATTGTGTAACTCTACAAAAATCATATATCTACTGTGCTTGTACCACTAGTGTTATACTTTACGAGCAAATTCGCCTAAACGTGGAGAATATTGAAACCTATCACAAGGTAATTATGACTAAGCAAAGAAAATTAAATAGCCTTTCGCAAGTCTGCTCTACATCCACGCAACTTCTTGTAAGTACCTGATAAAAACTTTACGCTCACTGAGCGAATGTAATTTTAACCGCATTTGGCTCGACGGATTGTTGTATGACTGGCTTTCTCTGTTGTCCAACTATTCAACAGAACCTTAACGTGAGCAGAGCTCAGCCAGCGGTAGAAATAACGCAGGAAATCAAACCATCAGGCAAAAGTCATCTTATTTTTCAATTCGGTTATATTTGACTATTACGACTTATGTGATACGAAAATTATATCCGTGGCCATAAAATGACTCAGTGAATCTTACGTGTGTAATATTTGATGTTGTGACAAATTACAATACATAAATATCGATTGCTATCAAAGTAGGGCGTAAGATACCCTCTTAGCATACATTTAGCCGCAGATTCATGGTTCAAACGATGTAATCTACTCGGAACAAATACAATTTTGCACCACAACATTGTAAAATTACATAACATAAATGAGATCACTTGTGACAAGTACAATTTACTGTTGCACAATTATGTATTTTATTTCGCCTTGCCATGTCGATGGTTATCTTGTTAAACTTTTCAGGGTCCTTTTCAATGTTGAGCCTTTCTTCAACTGATTGTACTCCAACTGATCGTGTTACATTCATAATTCTTGCACACATCCATTTAATTCACATTGCAATTGAAGACGATTTTGTGTATGACACGTGATACTGTATTATTTATGCAAATAACTTTCATGGTACTTTAGCCTCAGCCAAATGCGATGTCATAGCTAACATATGTTGGACAACTATTTCTTGAATGCCATCGCTATCGTCGAAAATGAGTATTTATAACTTTTTGTTCAGAAAAAAAATGGTTAAAGATTCATTTATTTTTTTTGTCCGGACAGTTAGGTCCAAATAATGTAGACCTAGCCATATTTGAAAGTGTGGGTACGTTTTGATGGTCTTGTCAGAGTTTCATTGAGCACATTATCATGGCAATTAAAATGTTAAAATTAAAGTGTGGAAATGTTTCTTGGAGAAGTTCGAACAGTTGTCTCAAATTTGGTATAACGACAACACAATTTGTGTTCCGATCCAATATGGCCATTATGGTGCTACTTTTGTGAAGAGTTACAAACTATGCCCACCCTCATTCAACGATGGCACAAATAAAGTACACCATGACTTACAATTCGTTCACTTACAATGTTGCATTTTAATCTGTTTTACGACACTATCACATAATAATAATGGGTTCTTATATAGCGCATACATCCACAAGTACATTTTCACTGGACCTAATTTGATGCCACTCAACTCCCTGGGCAGCAAACAACAGCTCAAATGTGCAGTCAATCAGCGCAAGAGAGCTAGACGAACACATTACAACCACTGTCCTTCCAGGTACCCATAACTCCTGGGTGGGGAGAACTATGAGGAATAAAGTGCCTTAAGACACAACACCATAGCCATACCGGGGCTCGAACTCACCATTCTGGCCACTGGGCCATGATGCCATATGGGTAATTGTTGGCCATCACGATTTACAGTGAGTCCCAGGGTGTTCACTTTTTATGCGAGTTTCTACCACATCAGATTCCTAGCCTTTTTATGCACTCATTTGAGAACTGTGATCACTACTTTCAGAGAATCAATGTTTCGGCGCATGGAGACACGTTCATTAATCAATAGAAACTGGCAGCAGCTGGATATATTCTTCTGTCACACATACTGGTATTTTTAACTGATTTAATAAAAAATACAAAATATACCAGTTATACCTGTTGTCGTTTTAATTTTACGTTTTTTGACAGTGTCCCCAGTATAGGTGTCTTGGAAACTCACTGGTCTTGATTGACCAATATACTTTCTGCAGCTGGTCTTTTTCTTTCTCGTAGCAGTACTGAACTTAAAAAGTAGGCGATGGACAACAACGCAAATTCTGTTAATAACAAAGAACATCAACTCATTAACAATTCGTTGAGCATGACTTTTTGTATTCTGTATTTTACGTCTATGTGGCGAAGTTTTGCATATCGATTTCATCATCAGCGGTATAAATAAGCTACGATACCATCTTTCTGAATATTTGTCTGGTTTTTTTTGAATTTTTATTTGGCACGCCAACAAAAATGATGGTATGACAACTCACGACCTAAATAGCACGACGGTAGTGGTGGATTCACGTTAGACGATCCTGTGTCAACGGTCACAACTGATGCAAGGGCAAATCTACAATATCAGGCAAAAATCTAAGTTCTTTGTAACTCTAAGCTGAATTTTTTTTTATTTTTTAAAATATTCCATCCTCTATTTGCGGTGAACCCTCTCCCGACCCATTCGTTAAATATCGAACACCTGTGTTTGAAACATAATTCTATTTTAATTTTTTGTGAGTGAAGATTTGGCCGACTCGGAACGGTTCTGACTGTGGCTTCTCTGCTAATTGACTGGCTGCCATATATTGAGAATACGAATCATGCACGAACTACTACACCTCCATACACGAGTTTAAATAAATGTACTGCATTTAAAGAGTAGTGAAAATCCTAATACAATGTTCGAAAAGTAACCTGATTGATTATCGACTGAGGGCGTTTACCACAAACGAAACCTCTATGTTTCGCTTGGCGTCTACTGTGCTGCTGTTTTAGACAGGCGTGTACAAGTGCACATGTTCGTGCCATACAGTGTAGGGGCAAGATTATTTTGCAAACACTTAATGACGCACTTGAAGAAGAATATGCTGTCCCGAAAATAATTTTCTATGAAACAAATCATTAACACTAACTGTATCACAACCGTATATTGAAATCAGCTTCGCATTTTTAACAGTTTCAGTATAATGTTACATCAATCCTATTATTCACTCGTAAAAATACAGACGTGTCTGACTGCGAGTTCATAATTCATCTGTTCTTAAACTCTTTTCATTCTTGCCTCCGATTGCCTAAGGTGTCTTTTCGCTCAACCGTCAACTATATACTGTATGTCTGTGCGATCACCTGACAGCGTTCACTGCAGCTGTATCAACCGTGCAGCAAGAGCGGGAGAGACGCCAATCTTCATCGGCAGGGCTGTCCCGCTTGGCCCTATCAACAATTATATTCGCTGAAGAATATAATAAGGTGATGCAAATTATGAGATCCTGTTTGAAATATTTTTTTAATATTTTGAAGTTGAGTTTCTTATCAAAGACATGTAAATATGACAATTATCTAGTATTGGAAAGAACAAACGTACATTGTACTTTGATTTAAACGAATGTCCAATGTGTCGCACACTTCTATATTTTCTTCGCATTTAAGAGGTCAAATATTTCATTTTGTCTGGAAAGGCAACAGCTTCATCCTTAGCTCTTAAAATAACATATGAGGAGATGCTATAGTTGACTGTCCGAAATCAGGGAATCGCATGTTAGAGTTTGCTGAGATACATTATGTAAACAATGAACTGTAATAGAAGACGCAAGCTTATATAGAAACTTCCTATCGGCACTTTAGGGCTATAAGACACTAGTCCTTTAACGGGGAAGAAATAAAAATATATAAAAAAGCATACAGTCAGAGAACATTCTACACAAAAAATATTAAGGCAGTCGGCAATTTAGAGTAAAGAAAAGTTCCAAAAGTCAAGAAAGATGACCAAAATAAACTTAACGTACACATTTAATTAGCTCCACGTGACTTTATTTGATAGTCTCCAATTAAAATGCGATGACGGTGTTGTGTTAGACATTTATCACATAGGAATGAACGCTATGATATTCATAAAAGAGCTCCCTTTCTTAGAACGTCAGCAAATTACTCACAAGGTCCAGACGATATCAAGTTAGGTTTGTAGACAGCATGATGAACGAATTTATGATCATAGTCGTGACAAAGGCGACATAAAATTCACATCTGCTGAAACCTCGCACTGTAAATGAACACGCGTGTGTCTATATTAAATACCAATAGTACGCCAGTCTAGGCACCATTTTCTCACAGAATTTACGGACATGTGGTGGCAGAGGAACTATTGTCATACCACAATGACCAACATTTTGAGATTGTGGAAGATCACCCGTGAATCATGTGAATTCATCGCCACCTTGTACATGCACGGAAATTCACTTTGAAACCTAAGCGAGTTTCAAGGAAGCCACAAAGGCTGTCCGGCTTGTACAAACCGGCTTTGGGGCCATTTCTTTTTCATTCAAGAGAAAAACGTAACGGTACCAATTCAATTATAATTCTTACTGGCATGAAATGTACAACCCTTGACAGAGGTAAATACATGTAAAAGCCAAACGTGTGTGTCAGGATACAGATGACAATAATGACATGTAAATTTGTTGTTTATTGATATGCCATTCTATGAGAGTTGTATTACTGTGATAGCGGATTAGAAGCTGTTACGTATGAAGTTTTTTTTATAATTTTTTCCGGGAGTAAGATATTTTAAAACTGTGGGAAATATCCTGACAAAACATTTATTTTTGCATAAAGATGAGGAATTTCCTTCTTGGAAGATGTAGTATGCAAAGTCTTGGTTATAGAAAAATTGCATCTAATAAGAGCACTAACACTTTTGCGATCTACAGCTTCATGTCTCTACAGAATATAGAACTGTATTTCAAAGTAATTGGTTCTGTAATTGAGCGTGCACGACATGTACATGGCTTTCTGTGATATCATGTTGACTAACAATGTATTGTACTATAGTTGATACCAGGCAAATTTTCTAGATATGTATTTTTCCGTTGATGAAGCTATAAATGAACAATCATGCAACCTTTCTGTGTGTTCGTATTACTTCTAGAATTGTTTACTTTTACTGAAAATAACAACGATGGGAGGACAGTAGATGGCCTGAAAAGTGCAACATTACAGATGAAACTGCGTAAGTCGATGCTGGGTTACTGCTGCCGTAATAGTAGGTCTGTCTGGAACATTTCACTCAAGATACCTGGTCTCTTTCTAACTCAGTACTGATTATTTGTACGGTAATTTCAAATATTCATTCTTCCGTTACCGAACGAGTCTCTAAGGACAAGCAATTCCATAGATAAGAGAACAAACGAAAAAGTTTTGGTAAAAATTTCGAAAACAAAATATGATAAAAACTTGGACAATTATAATGTAACTGTTCAGGTTCATTCATTAATTAAATAAGTTCATAATATTTTGTGTAAAACACTTGTTTTTGAGTTCCTTGTTAGTTATTTGCTAACTTGATACGATTATGAAACGATTGTCTATGTGTCGCTAAATACGGTATTACACGAAGGCTGTAATAGCTTTCAACAAAATATGGAAAAGTGCCCGGTCACGTGACCGTAGTGTGGTCTGCAGCTTTGAAGCAATGGCGGGTGATGAACGCCCAGGATGAGCGACGAGCCTCTCTCTAAAACAGCAAGATTTTCCATTCCATCAGCGTCGGAACTTTATCAGCTAATCGACGAAAAATATTCAGGTGCAACCAAGGATGTTGCTAGGTATGCTTAGAATATTTTTTTGAAGAAAGTTGTGCTGCTTTTACAGCTTGTCATAATGGATTGTTGCGGTGCATAATATCAAAACACACCAAAAACCATAACATAATACGACATGAGCGTTTGGCATGTTATAAAACACCAATAACCTGGTCTTCATTCGGGCAAAAGCACCCGTTTATTACCCCTCGTGGCCGTGTGTTACCAGAAACACATAGGGAATAGCGATGTGTTAGTGGTAACGCATGGCCCGTCGGGTTTTAAACGGACGCTGTACCCCTCATGAAAAGGTAATAGGTGTTAATAATATACCATCATGCCGGCTTCCGGCGAATTAGTATGTGAATTTGATTTTCTTAGAATTCTATACGTTACACCCTAATCAATGGTGAGAAAGTTCTGACGGACCCACGTTCAGATGATCCTAAAACTGTACAGCTAACCGCAAATACACTGCAGGACATGTTTTCAGGCAAAATGCCTAAGCTCTTCCCAGCCCTCTGCATAGACAGGAGTCACAAAAGCTATATATCCGTGGGGGGAAGCAGCAGACTTGTAAATGCTGCCTCTCCAGGGCCAGACGACAAGTCTTCATGTTCACGGTTCTTCGAATGCAAATGTTAAATCCTGACAATTTTGTCAGCAAACAAGATGTCACAAAAGAGAGTAAGATGAATCAAAGCAGACTACTCGATATCTAGTCGATTTTCTTCCGAAATGTTTTTCGACATTTCACTTTATTTATCGTGCTATTAAATATTTAAACAGTTTGCCACGTAATTTTAATTGTTCTATCTTGTAATGTTTTTACCTTTTATTCCCTTGAATTTTTATAATATTGAAATATTATAATATTTTATTTTATTTTACACTGGTCCTTCCTGGAAATCAGTACATTTTACTGAAATTTGAATAAATAAATAAAAAAAAATTCATGATTGTTTTGCCAAAGTTTTCGCTTTCAATTGCTATATTTTATTAAGTTCACAGACAGCTATAGTGATTATTATTTTTTGGGCAATGGGACTTCCTATCTACTAACTGAGCCATTGGTTGATTAATTGAGCAATGATCTATTTGAAACGCAAAAAGTTAAGTGCACTGTAGAAAAGACTTCGAAGTCTCGAAGAAGTGAGTCGAAAACTTTTACCATCATTGTCACAGATGATATGATTTCCAGATAATTATGTTTTTATTTCAGTCAAAGGACAAATATTTTCCAAGTGGTAATGTACTGTTTCATTTAAGTTTTGACGTCTTATTTACGTGGAAGGGAGACTCAGTGTCTTTTGACAAGTGATTGTCTTGCCTCTTTTCACGTGACTTACAGATTTATTTGGATCTACAGACTCCATATACCTACAGAAGACGGAATAACCTTTCAAGAGCGTGGATCTGTAATTGAGCGTGCACTACATGTAGGTCTACTGCCACACTTTCAGTATTGCCTAGGTGACTAGTGTGACAAATTTTCTCAATATCTGTTTTCTCTGTTGATGCTTTCAAAAAACCTATATGCTCTCTGACTCTATGTGTATGTACTTTTGCTAAATTAGTTGTGTAGCACTCTTATAGAAAAGTGATGGTAGGCCAAATCATGGTCTGATCGATGCTATAAATGTTTTTTTTTTCTGTTGAAGCTATAAAAATCCATCGTTTTGTATTTTCTGAGTATTCTTTTTGTAGCAGCCCAATGAAAAAGTAATGGTACGCATTTGGCCAGAATTGTGCGTTTAATATTTGTTTTCCGTTGAATAAATAAATGAACCCTTTGCCACTTTTCTGTACATTTTTAGGTGCCCTAAACTTCTCTATGTTGCACCCTTATGAAAACATATTGGTAGGACAAATCGTAACCTGAGAGATTTGACATGGGAAAAAAAATAGATGATCCTGAGTTTGCAGTCATAGCTACAACTAGGTTACTTTTACGCTAAACGTCTAAGCTTTTCATAACTCACTTCTTTTCATTACTTATAATTTAAAATATCCCATCTTTTGTATAGGACAAGCTTGCGTATTCAAAGATTTAATTAATACACTATATACGTGCATTTTACCATACATATCAACAATCATTCGCCATATCTACCTACAGATTAGTATTTTTCTCAGAATTCGTAATGTAGCACGCAAATGATGGGAAAACAACGGCCTGGTCGGTGCAAATATGCTTAATTTTGAATTTACATCGGACGAACCAAAAGTCACTTGTCACAGCTGCTATAAACGCAGAAATGGAGGGTTTACTTTAGGCAAGGATGGAGGGTTTACTTTATAATTTATGATTATGTCGGAGTTATTCAAGTTCCTCTAAAACGGTACCATAGATACCTGTGTGAGTAATGTCATCGGCTTTTGATATGTGTCATGATCTTTCATATTAGTTGTTATTTCACGCTCTCTATACATGAGTGTCCTTGGACGCGATACATCCCGCCCAATTCCACTCAATTTGGACTATAAAATACTGCATCGAGCCAGTAAATAGCAGCACGGAATCACCAACATGATCTAACTCGTTTACACATTTAAAACTTCACCCAGTAACTTATACTTCTCATGAAAGAATTCTGGAAACTACCTTCCATATTCTTATTGCATCGTTACCACTTGTCATATTGAGCTGTTATTAATTTATACATGGCGTGGGTTTGAAACAATAGAATTGTAGCACACAAAACAGGGGCAAGAGATAATTTGAATTTTTTGTATCTTTTCTAATGTCGGTAGAAAGCAAACCATTGTATGTCATCTTATTGTGTTCTTTAAGGCGTCGGCGTACGACATAGCCACAAAACTGCATAAAAAGACACTCGGCCATGAAGCGTTTTACACATTGACAGGCAGACAGACAGATGTATGGGCAGTGATGCCTAGCCATGGTTCCGTACTCCATTAAGAAGATCTACAACATCACTCGATAGATCCAGCTTCTTCCTCTATACTTTTCTCAGCGGGTTACTACACATGTATAGAAATGATTGTATTTTAATCTGAGTGTAGCCACCTGACCTTAGAGTAGTTAAGTGTCTCTTAAAAGTGATTTTAGTGAATTTACGAACGACTTTTAGAGACGTAAAGATAAATGTGTATTTAATAAAGGACCATGAAATGCTAGTATTATTGGTAACAAATCAGTTGTGACAAAACGAGGACATGCTTATTCTCTTTTGCCTTGCATGTCCAACCCTCGCTTCCATTTTATGATTTTGCAAATTAAGCTTGTATATTTCGCCACAGTATTATACAATCCTTTAATCCAGAGATCGAAAACATGACCCGCAATAAGGTAATACAATTTTAATTTATCATCCCTTTAAATTGATGTCGCAAATACTGAGATCCCATTGGTCGAGACCTGAACTCACAATGTAACAAGGCTAGAACCGGCAAAGCTAAAGAAAAATTAACTTTTTGACGTTTCACGCTAGAATTTCAATTGAACATTATGATTTGATAACCCAAAACTACCGCAATGTGTTTATCGCTCGATATTGACAAGTTTTGTCTATAAATGCACTCTCTATCGCTCGGGCACGCATGTCTTGAACTAGTCAAAATCCCGTGGTATACGGTTACTTAGTGTGGTTTATTTCTTAAAGAGCGCATTAAGGTATTGGGCTAAATCTTGATCGGCCTTCTCTTGTTCCATTTATTACTTCATTTTTAGACCAGCGAGTGTTCTGATGGAACAACGTTAACCATCCTCCGTCATCAGCTCAGATATCATTACCGATGATTTTAGACAAAATGTCTAAACTTTTTAAACAAAATTATTCCAAAGCTTCAATCTTATTTCAGTAAAATGTCAAATTAAAATAAAACAACGATATCACCTACCCAGGCTTTAAAACGGAGAAAATATATGCGGAAATCTCATAAGCCAAAACGTGTACACATATTCGAACTCCGTATAGTGTAGTGTTTCTCGTTGCGGGTATTTGTAGAAACCCCGTAATGATTCAACGTTTGGAAACTTTAATCAAACGCGTGTGTTGAAGTCATGATCATCAAATGCTATCAGCTGTTTTAGCAAATGTGATATTACAAAAGAAGAGCAATCTGTTAACAATCATGTTAATGATATGATGATAATATCACGTTGTATTTCGAGTCAATATGTATTCTTTCCTTTACCAAAGTACTGCCCTTCAACTAAATCGATCAATAGACCATATGCCACGCCAAGTTCACATCAATATTGGCGATATATTGAAGTATTGTGCCGACATTTCTACCGACTCCTCTGTACCCTACACATGACCTAGTTTCCAAGTCGTTATAAATTCCTTTTTGATCAGAAGTTAAAGGGATCACTGTAAAAACTCTGTTACATTTGATTTTTTTACGTCGTGCTTTAAACTTGTGTGATTTAGTACCTGAACGAGGTTGTCCTGTCGAAAATGATTTATTTCCTTCTGTGTCAACACGGTAATCTTTTCGTTCTTATCTACAGACTTCCTGTCTGTATAGGACACATAAATCAATGTAATTGCATGCACGACGTTTGAGTATACTGTATCTCTTTCTATAATGCCATTTTGGCATTTTATTGCACAATGGTTGATACCAGGCACATTTTCTAGATATCTTTTTTAGTTTGACGCCATCAATAAACCACGATGCTTTGTATTTTTCTTTGAATTCTATATGCAGCTCCTAACGAAAAAGTGATGCAAGAACAATACGTTGCCAGAATGAATCAAAATTATAGATGGATCTGCGTTAGTGACTCGTGGGTATCACAGATTTAAAGGGTTTTTAAAATTAAATGAAACAAGTCTGAGCTCATCATTACTCAGTGCTGGTTGTTTTTACAGTAATTTGAATATTCCATCTTTTGTATGGGACCAGCCCATCTGACTATCACCTTTAACACTGGAAAATGCCAGCATTCTTTCAAGGGACAGGTTTAACAGGGGTCACATGGAACAGAAATCGCCATGAATCGTAAATATTGTGGGCTTTACGACGATTTTACGGCAGTGTAGACATACACAAATAACTGAACCTAGTGTCGTAAAACAAATCGACACGAACTCGAACAAGAACATGCAGATGGAACGGTAATAATCTATAAAACGACAAATTGTCGAATAACCCTTTGATACATTCTACATTGCTTGGAGGGAGAGTCTTTAAGGGCAAGGAATTTCACAAAGAAGGGTCCCAAATATCAAAGACTCGAACATAATGAAAACTGAATTTGAATTATTGAAATGACAATGTATTACGATAAACGAGCAAATTGGTTCGATGAGACATTATCAATGTCCTACAATTTGGAAGTTTCCTTTCAAAAATAATTCTGACATTTCTCGTCAACCACCTCGCCAATTAGGCTGCACCAAATCAACAAATAACGCCATACCCTACTGACATTTGCTGGCCAAGTAATGTAAATAATGCATCAATCATGCCATGGACACTGTCAGCTGATTGGTTAACAATGCATTGTGCCATTATAGCGTAAACACTGACACCTTCAATTAAAAAAAAATACAGTACGAAAGAAAAAAAATCCAACCTAACTCAATGCTTTCGAAACTGAAAATACGACATTATAAATTCATTTTCTATTAATTTAATTTATTTTGATGGTTATGTTACATGGGTTGATTACTCATCTTAAATCAGCGACCTGCACAATTTTGACAAAGTGCACGAATCCACCATGTGATGCAACGATATTCACTTATAGGCCAAGTGAGTTTCTGTTAAGCACTTGTACAATTCACGAAAATGTATTTGCCATGAGTATCGGTTACTACAATGTCGTGCAATAATGCCCTCGAGTTCAGCGAGATCCGAGCAACCGTCAAAAAAACGTGACAAAGAGCTTATCGAACACGTAGGTGCCTGATTTCTGATCCACTTCTTTCTGTAGCATGTAGTAACACATATATCTTAAAAATTGTGGTACAAAAGTGCATTATTCGCATCGAAACACTTATTGATTTTGTTTTCGACGTTATGTCGCATAAATTACAAATCTTTTTGATGCTGGTCGATAATGGTAAATTTGTTTGAAAATGCCCTGCATATTACTAAATGTCATATAGTGTTAACTGTGAAGAGTTATGTAATAAAAATATAATTGTCCGAATACATTGGCTTATGTGCCCTTGCAGCAGGAGACAATATGCCCTCCTGGCGTCGGACAAATTGCCACCTGCTGTGGAGCACAAATTGCCACCTGCTGTGGAGCACATATCCAGGCAATAATATAAGGTTATTCACAAAATACCGGGATTTATTTCCGAGTACATCGTGCAGCGCAGGTATTGTCCGAGACGCGTAGCGTCGAGGACAATACCGTAGCGTACGATGTACGAGGACATAAATCCCGGTATTTTGTGAATAACCTTATTATTATACACCTTTTTAGTCCAACTTTACTTGAAAAAAGTCGAAATTTAGACTTTTTTGGATGCTTCTGCACTGAGCGATCGCGAGCAGACTTGGAACGCGTTGAGCGCGTCCGCTAAGCGCACAGAACGAAATTTCAACCCGCGCTGCACAGTGCGCGTGGCAGAAATTTTACGTCAGCAGCATAATTTCACTAAAATTCACCGGTTTTGGACTGACCATGATTTATTTTGTGAAGTACTGAATGTTAAGAAGTATGTATTGTTGTAAAAATGTAAAATATTCTCTTCTTTTTCCTCGCGTTGACGTAAAGGTGTTTTGAGGTCAAAGGTCAAATAGCGTCCAATAACACCTAAAGTTATTGTACTCCGCGTCAAAGTTATTGGACTCCGCATCCTCTGATACCGAAACTTATTGTACGACGAAACTCCATAGGTTACAGACGTAGGTGTATAATAATATATAATATTATTCTCAATGTCTGTGTATAAGGTCTATTCACCGGATGGAGTTGTTTGAAGTTTCAAAAGCTACAGAAGTTAAAAAATATGTATGACAACATTGGAGCTGCTTTTAGATTTAGGTGTCGACAATGTCGAAAAATAAGGAAACTAAATATTCGAATCGTTGACAATCCCAAAAATATATATTATTAGTATCTAAAAAGATATTTCATACACATTATTAACAATATTCTATGTGTTCACACCAACCATCGCTACTCTCGACAATTGGGAATGAAATTGACACAAAGCAAAATTTTAAAAACATGAACATACCTTAATATAGTGGCTCTAAAACAGTACTGCTCTTCATGAATTTATACCATATCTAAAAAAATTCTTCCTACAATTTCGGTCCTTTTTTTCTTGTTGTACCTGTCGAAACATTTTGACTTTACAGATGTTAGGCTCAGTTAGTAATTCATGCTGGTGATACAACAACTCATCAATTAGCAGGGTTAAGAAGTCGACTTTTTAATAATTCTTTTATACCTAACTATCGCATTTGCGAAGTAAATTGAGCTCGCTAAGTAAACTTGAACGGCTTGTAATGTTGAAGTAGTGTACATTGTAAAACGTCATATTTTACTATTTATATCGGCCAATTACTTTGCACCAAGCGGTGCTATAACGTTTATAAAGGTGATTGCGAGGTAGGATTGAATCAAAAATTTCACAATGAAGCATTTGTTGGCTCTTTGCTTGATCGTGGTAGTCTGTGGCACCTTAACGGGTAAGTACAATTCAGTAAATTCGCGATAAGGTTCAAAAATATTTGAACTGTTTGTTTCTGAGAGGAACAGTAACGCTTCTAACCGACCGAAACCCTAAAACAGCAAGCTCGGACACCTTTCAATATCTCAAGGTAAAGTGTAAAATTACAAGACTGGTTCTGTGATAAATATACTTACTACATGTAGTAATACAAACTGCGAGTAACAAGATGGGAAATTGAATATTGCAAAAAGCTTACATGATCATTCAATGAAACCAATGGCTGCTATAGCAAGCTCAAATTATTGCATGAGAACGGTAAAATTAAATCAAAATTAAATTTCAGAATAACAAGTAAAACACGTTGACTTCTTCCTAATTTCAACAAGTTGTGTTTCGAGTTAAACACTTTTTCTAAGATGAAATATCATGATAAAAGTATTTGTTATATGAATGTTGTAGCTTATTGCAATTTTATGTTTATTTTCATATGTCCATGCGTCTGAATTACTCTGTTTATGTCATGTTTTTGATAACGATTTTCTAAGAAGCTTAGTTATTCAATCATCTTTCTAAAGATGTAGAAATGATTGAGACTTTTTTCGTCACAGCAACCACAGTCCCTCTATCCAGCGGGACTGTGATACGACGATTATACAGGTGCCCACGAGCTGCATTATTTCAAGTCGTGTCTAGGCATGAAACTCGATCGCAAATGGTTCATACACGGTCACTCTACCCCTAGAGTAACCGTGGTTCATCTCTGTCGGAGTTGTCCTAAAAGTCATACTTGCCATAGATTAGCATGAAATGGTGACCTTTCAGACTGAAACACGAGGAAAGGTTTGAAGATCGCCGTGATGTCGTTGTTCTCTATATGCTTTTCTTAGGTTGTTTTTTACTTCCATGCTCCATATGAAGTTATTGATATTATCTGACTTTTTGTGCTATGAATAGAATCTTAATCAACTTTCCTTTCCCAGCCAGGGCACAAAATTAACCTTTTTTGACCTTAATATTTACTTAGGAGTCATTTAATGAGTAGACTAATATATTCTTATGTTCTTCCTCGATTGTCTGAGACTGATTTTGCTATCCCGATATCGATACTTCGTTCGCCCTCAGGTGTCTTGAAACTTACCTTATTCACCGAAATAGTTTTCGGACAAACTCAAGAACAACTAACAAATAGACAGAAAAAATTACAGAGACTAGCAATAAATTAATTATAGTCATTTTACCGTCTTGAGTTAAGCGGATTCGCTTGGCGGAAGTAGTACATAGCGATAGGAGGTCACATTTCTTACTCTACCATATGAGTGTAGTATTTAAGTAAGAGAGATCATAATCTGACGCTGTTTCGAGTTGCCTGGAGATTTTTTACAATATACAATAAATTGAGCCTATTAAATTGCTCCTTTTTACATAACTCGGATATTGATATTTTTACTACCCTCTCTGACTTTTGATATGACGTTTTTGACTCTCCACTGAAAGCAGCAAATGTACGGTTACACCCGTCACATGAAAGCGGGAGTGTGTTTGCAAAATTGTCGGGAAATTGTTCAGAAGAAAAAACGAATTTTGTATTTAGAGCCTGCAGTTCGGGAATTTTCGAAATAAAAAAAAAATATACATTTCCTTCACCTTTGAAAAGGGGATTACGGTAATCTTTCCTGTGATGAACATTTTGTGAACGTCTTTGCAATATCATGGTTACTCGTTCCCGCGATGAGTGTGTACTGATACTTCTTTCGTAAAAATCGTCAGAAATGGTTTAGTGACAGTGATAAAATAGACCCAGATGCAAAATCATTGCGAGGACAATAGTAAGAAATTCACATTGCAATAAATGCTGTAGTATTTCTCGACCGGAATAATTCATTTTTTCATGATGTGCATAAGAAAAAAAGCAGGTGTTTTGCGGTTGTTTCTATCATAATTATCTTGATTTCAGCTATTTTGCGAGTAGAAAGAGGGAACTTATAATCTCGCAATAATATTGATATTAAGTCTTTGCGTTGAAAATTTTCGATCGGGGGTAGGAGCTCAAATCAGCAGCCATGGTATATTTGGAATCGTGTTCATCAGTGGACGTAGAACTATACCTTGCCATCAACTGTACGTTATATACCGATGTACGCCCCCTGAAAGTTATAGAGGAGGCCTTGGTATATCAGCTGTGGCACTTTCGGTAACACGTTGGTCGTAATCTTTTCTTATTCCGCCCCGTACTTTCTACCGTCCAGAAATTTCAGTGCCAGAAATTCTCACCCTGACCTATAATAAAGCGATCTTGCATACCAATGATCATTCCACTATTTCTGTGCGGACGTTTGTTGGTTTGTTGATTTGCCCCGTCGCCCCAGTAAGATCTTCTCCATACGATACTGAGTTTGAACATTTCCAGGTAAATTTAGCGTATTGATAGTTTGTAAAAAGTCTCCTATAGATTCATCGTTTTATGGGTATTTTTTGATATTGTTTAATTAGATTCGTTTAATTACAACTAGTTTAGATTTACAATTTTTAAATTTTTCGTAGTTCAGTATGTCGTTTTATTTTTGATTGTTTTTTTACAAGATTTTATTCCGTTTCTTCCCTCAACGCCGATTTCCCCGAATTTTGTTGGTTGTAGTTAAGTATTAGTATTGGTCTTTTGGCAAATTTTGTGAGCAATTTGTTGTCAGTGAATTCGTTAGAGCTTCCGAAACACCCAAGGCAAGCCGTGAACGGAATCACCGCCGACCACGAGAAAAATAGTGAAGTGGTTCCATTGAATACGCGGCACCGATGGCAGTGGCGAAAGCCGGTCTCCAGACGGCATTTATCAACATACGGGAACTTCTTGGTGGACGGCATTAATTTTCAAATTATGACGTATTGGTAGAGGTAACCAACTTCTTTCTGATGAAGAATGGTCCTATCAGTAGATGTGAAATGAAACAACTCACAACACAAGTGGGCATGAATCACAAATTGTATGAAAATGTTAGATCTTTTGTGGGGTAAATTTGTCCAGGGTGAAGGTTGAGTTGACGCCTATAGAGTCGAGGTAGGGCGCAGTTGAATGAGATCGGTCGGTTTGGGGTCGTTCAGTCCAGAAA
>LD343216.1:129861-143120 GCA_001465055.1 Ptychodera flava | reverse complement strand
GATGTGAAGATTTTGATGATGGATGACAGTGATGAAGACAGCAGTTGTGATGATAGTTGAAGGGGATGGCAGTGGTAATGTGCATGGTATCCGTAGCAGTGATAGAGACAAATGTTCAGTACTTTCTTTTTTTTACGCCTTTCTGTGACTTTGATAGAGGCAGATTCATTGCTTCACCAGTTTTTTTTTTCAATAATCGCTGTATCACTGATAGACTATAGTGATATAGTGATAGAGACTGATTCAGTTCTTATCTTTTTGTTCACTCAATTATGTCCTTGTTATCGTTTTTCACAATTAAGAGACTTGTTCAGTGCAGTATGAGGTAAAGACTTAAAATCATTATTTCAAATTATGTTTGATGATTCTGTTTATGTTTTGCAATAGTTTTTATGAAACATGTATTGAAGTTATCTATATACTTTGAAAGGTTACCGTTAATGTTGTATGCGTTTTGCAGAACTAGTAGTGTGCAGAGGATGTATTTGACAGTAAAAATACAGTCACAAGCACAGTGCCCTGTCTATACATTCTTGTTGATATTTCATAATTTTTCGCATGTTTTTCAGTATTTTTGATACTGTGCATTAAAATTAGTGATCTTCCCATGATTCATGCACGAAATGGAATTGCCCTCCCTCGCTGACCATGTTTTCTTGGTCGGACACCATGTCGTTTTGCATGAAAATAGTGACACCCTTACCAATCGCACCAGCCCACCTCATCTGTTAATTCCGCCCAAGTTCTAAAGCATCCACCGGCCGCAGATCGACGCTGCCCCCTAGCGACAGCTCCGGTCTAGAGCTCCCGGTATGACGTCACATAAAAATATGGCCGACTAGTGTTTTGGTTTGCGATCACCAGTTGAAAAGTTTCATTTTCATGGATCAATACCGTACAGTTTCGAGTTGTTTCATAGAAGTTTAGTTCATTATGCCTTGGTACTTTCCTTGGCCAGAGTATATCAAAAAGAGGGCCTGTAGGTACCTTCTACAGCACTATCTTGGCAACTTCCTACAGGAGAAGTTGACTCTCGATCAGCTGAGTGTCGATCTCTACAATGGAAAGGGAACGATAAAAAATGTCGCACTCGATATATGGGTAAGTATTTTGAATTTCGTCTTTTAATTACAGTAAAATTAAGTTCTAGCATATAATTAGGTAAAAGAATAAAGAACCTCTTATTAATTGTGTTAACAAAGACGCAATTAGGTCAACATTTGCATGTTGTGGGAAACTATTGTTGTCATCCGCATTGTTTTACAGGTCATCGTGCGCTGTGTGTAAACACGTATATCACATGATGCACAGTGCATGGTAGCTCACCAGTGTATGGGTTCAATCTTTGTGTGAAATAAGGAAACGATCGAGTCTTTTTAAATGATGAAACACTATTGTGACCGAGTTAAATTCAATGTCAAAATAAATATCTTGATAGTGAAACATATGGAAAACACCGAACGTGTCATGACTAGAAATTTGTGCTTTCTCATACGTCAAGATTCTATTCAATATTTATTATGCTTTGGTATGAAAAATTGTATTTATAGACACGTGTTGCACTTATTAGGTGTTAAAATTTCAGAAATGCTATAAGCATGGAGGTAGTAGTCTCTACTACCTCCATGCTATAAGGAAAGCTTTTACTCAATAGACATGATTTATTGAGCACACAATTTTGTGGCTTGTAAAAATACAAAAGGGGTCAACTTAGGTGATCAACCCAATGACATTAAGCTTGTTTCCAACAATGATCTTTACTTTTTACTGTGGTCACTGTGGACTTTGTGCCTCGAAAGTTTCTTTTTCAGATCAGGTTGGTATTACACTGCCTGCAGGTACCACTGTGTGCTGGGAGTTTTTCCTTTTTCTACCTATGAATATGGGACTAGTTAGTCCCATATTCATAGGTAGAAAAAGGAAAAAGTGACTCACTAAAAATGATGTCACACATTACATGTAGGCTGACAAAATTCTCATTTCACTTCCATAATCTTTCACAGACATTTGGACGTGATACAGGGGTGACCTAAATGTGCGACCTTCATGGAGTATCAGTGAAAAGAGATCAGTTTGAGTTTACACTAAGAATAGAGCCAAGAGCTGCATCATAAACGTGACAATGTGTTCTTTTCTCAAAATAGAATGAAAAGGGAGTGTTTATTGTTAAGTTGCCAATGCTTTGTATATTTTCATGTAGTTGCTCAATATGCTTTTAATTATGTAAAACAAGTTAATACAATCACTTAGACTCTAATTGTGTTATTGATAAGAATCTCCCTGTTCCATTTTTTTTCACATAGTTATACACATAAATCTTTATTAGAGAAGTTTCAATCAATACCTAAATTAGTGGGTTAGAAATTCAATGGGATTTCCTTTTCCTAATACTCTTCATTGAGTAAGGATTTATGTGACAGTACTTCCCAATTTACAGGTCAGCTTTCCAGAAATTGTATGAAAGTCATCGTCTGACCAATTTGTAAATGATCTTTTCATAATTGTAATAATTGATCAGCTAGCTTTCTTATGAATATTCAGTAAATAAGAAATATGAAATTTATGTCAATGTGATATTAATTTTTTTCAACTGAAAGTCAAGCTGAGTTCATTGAATTGTATCGTTGAGTGTCCTATTTGTCATTTAGTCATTTGCATATACTTTTGTATCTGTATATACATGCAGTGTTCGCGGTGACTTTTTTCTCATCACGTACGGCATACGCATTAGTCTGCTAAAATTGCGTAATGGCTGGATTTGAGTGCGTAATTTCACTTCCGCACTCGATTGATGAAAAAACTGACTGCAAAATACAATGTGCCGTTGAATAAACCTACACTACATATTCGGATTGTATGATGTAACATTATTTTAATGAAAACAGTTTAACGAACAACTTGAACAATGTTGAAACGTAACAGCGAAGGGTATACATGCGACCGTCAAAACCCATCAGGCAACCCAAAAGTTAGAGTTATGGCAGCTTATCCAGACACTTCTGCAGTGTTCAAAATTTATCGGGATTCCGACGAGCTCTACCGATGAATCATTTTTTCACGGACTCGTACAGCAAAGTTGAAAGATTACAGATTTGTCACATCTGCTTCGACGCCATGCTGCATATGTGCTTGATCAAAATTTGGGAACAGCGAGACGCGATGATCGTGCACGGTTGGCATTTATATAATTTGTCGCAACATTTCTGTCAATCACTCACTTTGTGTCATAGTTTCAGAAACTATCGCTCGCCTGAAAATTAGCAACGTAATGCATAGGCACAGATGACATCAATACGTGCCTAACGTGATAACATGTTAACTACGATGCCGATTTTTCAGACAACGACCAGATAATCTGAAACTTTCCACACAAAATGTGTGATTGGCAGAAATGTGTTGCAACAATTAAATTTCGTCTGGTTGCCACCTAAGCTCAGTCGTGGGGAGTGCTTTCGGTGTTATCCTTTGCGTATAGAAAACGCATAACAATGAAAAAAATGCGTAGAGAGTCAATTTCAATGCGTAAATACGCACGATTTTTGCGTAAACGCGAACTCTGACATGTAGTTCTCAAAATGACGAAATTCCAATTTAAAGCACCTCAAAGTGCAATGAGGAAATTATGAAATTATCACTCATACCAACAATTCATTACCCTATTTCTTACTGATAGGCGCTGAATGAATTGGCTGAAACCTTTGATTCACCAGTTGAAGTGATTGAAGGTGTTATTGGCAGCATATCCATCAGTGTACCATGGTCTGCACTGTTGAGCGACAGCTGTCAAATAGAAATCCATAATCTTGAGCTGACCGTACAGCCAAGATATCGCAATGAACAGTTTGAACCAGGTAAGCTCTACCACATGCTATAAAACTCCTGACTTGGGGATATCATCTTTTGGATAGTAGTATAGAATATAATCACCCCCCACCTCCCAACCCCCATCCAACCACTAGATGCCCCACCCCCTTGGACTAGACAATAAAGAAATCCACACCCAAAACAAGCTATTGTCCTATAGCCCCTGGGTCTGTGAAAAAGTCAAGGGAGATTTATAAAATGAAGTACTTGCCCCATCATCTCAGCTTTAATTTCATGGCATATCCCCTGGCTCCATATTTTTCCAGTATTGCCAAAGGTGGTGTCCTTCAGGAATTGCACTGACTGCCACATAATTATAAATAGTAGATTTAATCACTTGTACATGTAAGTCTCTTTGATTTGTATAAATGGATAATCAAATTCTAAAAAACTATGTCACACAATAGAATTGCCCAATATTTTGTCCCAAAATTACTATCAATTAATGTTTAACAAAAAGACTACCTTGAAATCAATAAGCCTAAATTACATTGTGAAAATCTATAGATCTCTGTGAACTTCATTAGTACATAGAGAATTCTACTTGACTTCATGTAGCAATATCCACTTTTACAAAGCACATTGAATTGTGGGTAATTTCAATAATTGTGTTGAGGGGGCACTGATACTTGACTTTTGGACTTCGGATAGTTTTCATGTTATAGCTGTCAATGTTTTTATAAATGTAATAATGTATATCATAATCGGGGCAAAGTCTCAAAGTCCATCATTTCGGCATTTGAATGTGTCAAAATGTGTTATTAAAAGTTGCTGATTTATCAAATAACATAACTGAATGATCTTACGAGTGTCAAGCATAGCGTCTTTGTATTGTATGTTAAGATTTACGGTTTGGCACCTGTGTATTTGTGAAAATAGAATGTGCTTCCAGGACAGATATTCAGACTCTCAACTTCACAATACTTTTCTGGTCTAGCACCTGTAGGGGCTCATTTTGAAGCTCTCTACCTATCTTTTTGAAAATCGAAATTTAATTTTTCCCCATATAATTAACAAAGAGATGCGGCCCATTTTGAATTTCAAATTAAATACTGCAGCTCTATACTTAAAATTTCTTCTGTGATTTCAGAAAAACGAACTTAAGAAGAAAAATACTCAACTGTTTTGTGAAAAGCAAAGTAGCCAAACTTATGTATATTCTTAATAAGAATTAAAATCACATACTTTGAAAATTTTTAAATAAAAGGTAGAATAATAAGCAAGTATATTAAATTGCTATAAAATCATTTGCCAAAGATCTCATACCTGGGACTATTGTGGCCTATTTTGCCAAGCAATCATTTGATATCGATAAATGACAGACCAAATTTGTATTAACATTTTCTGTTATATGTCTTTGCAGGCCTTACTTCCATGGCAGAGTCCATGTGGAACAGTGTGAGTATGACAACCAGCCTTCAGCTTGCTCAGGAATGCTTCAAACAGGAACAGTCGGAGAGCGAACAGGCAGCTGACAGTGCACAGAGATATGAGGGTCTGGAGGTATTTGCTCAAACCATAGAGTCAGGTAAGGTCAATGCCAACATCATTGCCTTCAAATGCCGAAATCAGTTTAGTTCCCAGATTCTGAATGAAGACATTGTATACCTTTTTATACTAAGTTCTGCATGAGTATCAATGTCATTGCTAGATTAAGTGCAGGGCTCGAAATTAGCGGTAGTCCCGCTTCCACAGAATACCAACTTTTCCTTAGCCCGCACGGACTACCAAAGACCAGGACATAAAATTCAGTCAGTACATGGCGTGTCATGTGCGGTCATTACTTTGGGACGAGCTAAATTGTAGTCAAATTGAGTTTGACATAGTAATGCCAAACTACGACTGTGTTATACGAATTACAAAGACAACGGTGTGGTGGAACGTTACAACAAAGTTTCAGTATCTCAACTGATGTACTTGGATGACAGGCACAGGAAATGATGGCTAATGAAAACCCATTTTCATTGTATTTTGATCATAATGTATCAATCACGGATAATATGCCTCCTCCGTATAGAAAGCCCATGGTCTATTTTTAGCACTGCAGCAGTATATCAAGTCTCGGTGTGCCGAGAAGGTCATGGTCGTTGTCATGACGACTATCAAAATTTTCATACAACTCTGAGAATGAAAGGAGTTGTCTATAGGTCACCAAACTTTTGAGTATCACTGTTGTCCATTAGGCTAAAAAAGACCATTTCCAGTCACTGCGTACATCATTTCGGAACCTGCGCGTCATGGCATTTTGGGGGGTTACATTCTAATCAGTGAAGCTACATGTATCCTTGATATCCCTGTTTGCATGTCCAAAACTGCTAAACAGAAAACGGAAGTACCGTATAATGCAGCCAGTGATAAAACACAATAACTGTTGCATCAATAGTGCCAAACCAGCATAGTTAAGAATTAAAAGAAAAGAAAAGAAAAGAAAACTGAGTTGCAGCATCACTTTTGCTGAATGTCAAGGACCAGAAACAATTTTTTGGGGGGGAGTGGGGGGGGGGGGCAGAGCTTATACCTGTTTCCTTTGGGTATTGGATGTGTAAGTATTCACTTCAAACGTGTAGAAAATTCACTTCATGGGCAGAATCTTGAAAACTTGCTTTTTCCTGTTTTGTTAATGAAAAACAATATCCCTAACTAAAACATGCATTGGCTACCAGCCATTGTCCCTGGGCTACCAACTTCAGAAAATGGTAGCCCAGAGGAAAAAGTTAATTTCGAGCCCTGAAGTGATTTGTTGACCTGCAAATTTACTACGAACACATCTTGTCCCTGTAATTTCAACTTCTTTTTAGTTGTGCTGGTGTGGCCATTTCTATGTTTGTCAGGCAACAGGTCATGCTTCATATGTGCTAAATCTTGATGTTGTTCATGAAACACAAAGATGTACTGAGATTTTTACTCTATCAGCAGCTCAAAATTAAAGTAACTGAACTCTTTTGTTGATCTTCTTCCCTTAGTGCTGTCAAGAGTCAAGATGAACTTCAACGATACAGTGATTCGAGTTGAACACGTGCCTCTTGAGTCTAAGATGGGTGTAGCCGTAGAAGTTCATGTGAAAAGGTAAACGGGGGACATGCAGTAGTAAAGGGCGATATATTTTAGTGAAACTTCACCTTGACAGACTTCATAAAAATTGTGAACTTTATAATATACATTTTGAAAAGAGTTCTGTATTTCGCTATTACGGTATCAAAGACAGCCTTTTGCACCAGAAGAGTTGATAATGTGAATAAAGTTAAAAACAAATGCTAAATATTTTTTTGAGTAAGTGTATATTTTCTGTCCAGGTCCCTTCTAAAAAATATTTTCGATCATTGTTACATATATATGGCTTCAAGAGAAACACAAAACTTCTTCAGTCATAGTACTGGTACACTGTCATGACCTTCATGGAAATAGCTGGTCCCACACACTCAGAAATTGATTGTGGTCTTTCCTTGCTCTGATATGACAGGATGGAATATTTTGATGACAATGTAGCTGATTCAGGCAGCAGCGTTGACCAAAATGTACCAGAGAAGCACGTATCTGCAGCTATGGCTATCAAGAAGTTCCATTTGCTGGGTGTATCTCTGTACTGCCAAGAGTTTCAAGACAAATACAGAACTGTGTCCAGGCATTCTTCATTGGACAGTGATGGATCACCAAAGGTTTGTTGCATTTTTATCGTGACTTGCGATTTTGATGTAAAAGAATTTGATGTTCATCTTTGCCGTTTCTCAGTTCACTACAACCATGCCATAACAACAGGATCTTGAAATTCAAAAGATTACCGACAGCTTTCTCCAAAAGCCTTTGAAAATTTTACCGCACTAGGCTTTAGAAATCATTATGAAAATAATGATACAATGATGTGTTCCACAAATTTTGGTCGTGGCCTGTTGAGACTTCATATTAAATTTGTTTCAATGACAAATTACAGATGTGTTCAGTGTTGAGAACTTTCTATTTTCCTTGATAATGTCAGTTGCAGTTGGGGCTAGTTGCAGTGTTTGCAGAGAGGTAAAATAACCGGTGAAAGAGGAACTTGTCATTTGCATGGCATTCATTATTGTCAAAAATCAAACATTTTCATTTTGTTCTTCATAAAGTTGCTCAGCAAAGGTTCCTCAAAACTCCCCATTGTTGTTCAACAGGCCCAGGAAAGCCAGTCCCCACCACTGTCTCCTCCAATGCCTCCCAGTCATGCTGCTATGAACTCCAAGCCGCCGGACCACTATCCGACAGCCAAGACATCTGTCCATAACAATCCAATCAAGATAGCCAGCTTTGCCGGCAGAGTGGAAATCCAATTGAAAATCAAACAGGATGACAGAGTACCAGGACCTAAGGTACTACTAGTTGAGACTGAAGGTTTCAACAGCTGGAACAAAAATTGGGCTGTCTTTGCCTTGTGTACACCTGTGTTTGTTTTCAAAGAAAAATGTCAAATGTCATGCCTGGAGAATTGAAACTGCATGAACTTGGACAGCCTCTGTGCAGCTTATGTAACCAAACTTACAAATTTGTTTGGAGATTTTCATGTATGTATCTCAGATTGTGTTTGTGTTTTCTTTTTTCAGGTTGAAATAGAATCCTACCTGGGCTCCATCAACTTGTTCCTTTCCCCAATGCAAGTTCATTTGCTGTTGGAACTTGCCCATGGTATAGTCCAACCATGTAAGTAAACTCAGTGCACTCTCACTCAAATCAACAAACAGAAGAAATATTGTTTTAATGTCGTACAATACCATTGTATATTAATATAATGTATAAAAATAAATAAAGAAACAGACCAACTTTATGAAAAGCAATTTTCAGAATGTATAAATGTACGGATAATATCAAAATTGGCTTGTCTGATTTAGTCCGGGTTTTAATGCAGGTTCAAAGGTGTTTGAGTTGATCACTGAAATTCAGTAAGACAAGCAAACTTGTATTTATGATATTTATTCTATAGCTATAAAAACATTTAAGCAAGTTCAATATTTTTTGTACCATTAATTTTTGGCAAAGATAGGAAAATACTTTTATCGATGAAAGTGAGAAAGGAGACACTATAGAATGTTATTGATACCTTTCCATTCTAAATTCTGTCTCATCTCATTTCATCCATATCACTTCAGCGTCATCTGACAAAACCCCAGTGCCAAGACCCGCAAAGAACAAACTCATGCGGTCGGCGGATTTTGAGAAAATAGAGGCGACACTTCAGGAGCAGTTGTTCAGACAGAGGTTGTTGAGGCAGGAAGGGAGGGTTCACAGACAGTCCTGGAATTCTGAAGAGGCTGAAGAAGGCCTTATCTCACAATCTTTAGGTAGGATAATGTCTTCTGTCTTTTTAATTCGCTTGAATGTACTTTTGGTAACAAATTTTTGGACGTGTAAGGATTTCTTCATTACCATATATTACTGATTAAATACGGTGTAATAATGATTCACACTTTCACATGATTTACCCTTTGAGTGCCAAAGTCAATTTTTGCCGCCTGTATAAAGTGTACCCAAGTCAATTTTTAGCTCCGCTGTCAGCGACGCGGAGCTTTTCAAATAGGTTGATTTTCCGTCGTCCGTCGTCGTCATCCGTCGTCGTCCGTCAACAATCGCCTTCTCCTCTGAAACCGCAAGTCCAATTGCTTTGAAATTTTATATGCAGCTCACTTAGGGTGACCTTACTTAAATTTGTTCAAATCGTGGTGAAATTTGCATATTTGTATTTTTGGGGCATTTTTTGGTGTTTTTGGTAAAAAAATCTTCTTCTCTGAAACCGCTTGTCCGATTGCTTTGAAATTTGATATGCAGTTTACTTAGGGTGACTTCAGTCAGATTTGTTCAAATCGTGGTGAAATTTGCATATTTGTATTTTTAAGGCAATTTTTGTCATTTTTGGTAAAAAATCTTTAAAAATCTTCTTCTTCAAAAGTATCAGTCAGATAGCTTTTATATTCGGTACATATGTCTCTAGGGATGATCTATTTCAGATTTGTTCAAATTGTGCAGAAATATGCAAATTTGCATTTTAATTTTTATTCTCAAAAAACGACTCATCAGATAGCTTTGGTTGACATGTTCTTAGGGATGATCCGATGTGATATATGCAAAGTATGATGAAATCTTTAATTGTGTATTTTTGCAGCTATTTTAGCCACTTTTTTCTGGCCACTGCATTGAGCTATCAAAGATTTCCACCTTCTTCATCAACATGTGTCAAAAATAGTTATTCTCTACATAAACACAGCGGAGCTATATTGGCCGCTAGGTCGCTTGTTTTCAGATTTTTGCCAAAATTTTGATAAGAAACTGTAGCCAATGAAATGTGATGGCCATTGGGTCCAAATTATCACAAAATTTACCGAAAAATTCATAAAAATTGGTGAAATGTTGCACTAGAATTTTGGTGGGATAAAAATTCAGCACTCAAAGGATTAACGATTTTGGAACTAGTTGTTTCATATGGCTATAAATCATCAAGTTAAAATGTGGATAAAATTTTGCCCAGAATTTAGTAAACTTTATTATTCAACCTTTCCGAATACTGTGAAAAAAAATAATGATGTAGCGAAAGTTGAAATATCAACAATGAAGTAACTCAGAGCAAGACAGAAGGTCATGTTACATTACTGCAATTTTGGTATGACTGGTGCTTTGCCTTCCAATACGTGTAATTAGTTGATAATATTACAATTACAGATGATGATGGCGATGACATGTACTTCTCCATGAGTGGCAGTACCACATCCGTAAGATCCATGCATAATGGAGAGAGCGACATGGAGTCTTCGTACAACAGTAATTACAGCACCAGTACTACAGACACATCCAGAACAGGTGAAGTCCCCTTACTTGTTTATGCTGTTATTACATGCTATAATTACAAAGAAAACTGTGAAAGTATATGCATTTTCTCTTTGGATGTTGATGTTGGTGACGAATTTCACCTCTTAACCCATCATGCCAAGTTACTTCAGCAATTTTGGATCTGACACTTCTCAGCCATTTTGGCAGCACACATGTCTTACGCATGCAAACACTGCGACTACATGGTTGGGAATAATAGAATCTCACACCCCCAAGGACCTGGGATCAGATTTCTCACACTCGTTGGGGATATTTTGTCTCACACGAGCCGCAGGCGAGTGTGAAACAAAATATCCCCAAAGAGTGTGAGAAATCTGATCCCAGGTCCTTGGTGTGTGAGATTCTTTTTCTCACATGGCCACAAAATGCGTCAAATTCACATTTGACACGTGCAACATTATCCAAAATCGTGACAAGTCTGTCGTCTGCCACTGTACTTTGACCTGCTTACTTTGTAGTTCTTGTCCGTGTGTTACTCGTCGTGCCATTGGATAACATTTTGCGCGTGGAATAAAACAGACTGTTTATCATCCAATCAGAGCTCGTGTAATATTTACTGCAGAGTGTGGGACGATTTCTGAGAGTGTGGGATCGATTTTTCCCACACTGTCGATCCCGCACTCCCAGCGGCCAGGAATGTGAGAACAATTTCATTCAGCAGTGTTCTGCGAAGCATCTTGTGTGAGAAGTAAAAGGTCAAAAGCTCACGTTTCATTTAAATTTCCACTTAATTCAAGCTTAGCATGCATCGACAATGCATAATTCCTTGAATGACTTGTTGGTTGAAAATAATTCACATGGCTCACGAAAATGAAAATGAAAATGAAAATCACCAGTGATGAGCAGTAAAAAATGTTACATCCAATTTGACAATTCTACTAAGAAAAACCATCAGGCTGGCAAATTTCCAATTTTCAATGGTTTGTGTATTCTAAGTAGTTCATGTTATTCCTGCAGGCTTATAAATATCACAATGTCCTTGGAAATTATTTTAAAAATATCACTTGAAGGTATTCATTTTCTGGCAAAAGGGTTAATGTCCACAGTTGTGTCATCTGAATACAAATCTTTTGATTTTGTCACCACAAATTTGCAGGAGAGATCTGTAGATGAGAGCGATTAATGTGAGTTTATGTAACCAATGAGTATAATGTGAATGTATGTTACTGTATCTGTAGAGGGGGCAAAGAAAAGTACCGTAGGTCACCTGAATTGCAGCAGTCGTCAGTAGCGATGTGTATTAGCCATAGCTGAATTGAGATGGTCAATAGTCAATTCAATAAATTACGGTGAAGTGTCACTGAACAATTCTTTAAACTGATGTCAGTGTGATTGTAATAGTTCTTGAAGTGATTATTTATGAATTGTCAGAACTACAAAGGAATTTGGGACATCATAGATAAACATATTTACACATGTTAATGTTGCTACGGTTCAGTGTTCAGCTTAAGCTTTGTCTACAGAACGTGTGCTTGTCTGAGTTTAATGCATTGTGAAATATGCAAGTCCATGTTTCAAATGAAAGTGCTAGTTATAAACTTTGCAGACACAGATTAATTTTAAACAAGAAGCCTGTGTAATATATACTGGACAAATCTGCCTGACGTGACAGATTTAACACGCAGGTATCTATTACTAAAATCCCAACTGAAACACCCTAGTGCAAGCTTATCCATGATATCATAGACTGTCTGGTTGTACTTTCTGAATAACAATGCATCATTAGCAGTCAGGGTGTCTATCTGACTGCATGAAAGTGTGGAGGTGAGTCATCGTGGCATTATCTGATGAAAAAGGTGGATTCGTACTAAATTGACTGTCAAGTAAATCCTAATTCAAGTAAAACAGCAATGTAATTCTAGCTCTATTGATTATGAATTTCTGAAAGAAAGTGACAAATGTCAACAAAAATATGGTATTAATTAAGGTACTTTCAATGCTATGTCAAATTATCATTGTAATGACTGTTCTTTCACTTTGGATTTGCCTGATAACATATGTCATCAAAACTAAGACCAGTCATGAATGTTTGCATTCTCAAGCAAACTTTGAACCACTCAGTGTGCATCCAACATAGACTTTGTCCACATGCAAATTGTAGGTCAGGTGATGAAATGCGGACCTTGTCCTGATAGAAATTTATAGGTCACATGCCATCTTCTCTCCGCCAAGAAATTACCATGATTGTGAATATAACTGGAATGTGTTGAGTGTTGTAGACTCTAGGTGTGGTATGTCTGGAGCTCGGGGAATTTTCCACATTGTGAACTTTGACTAGGTGTTCCATAGTTGTTTTGGATGACAGTGTGAAAGGCAAAAAACACAACCAAATATACATAATTTTGCACTGTAACAAATCTGTGGGAATTTTTTGTGTAATACGTATATACATAAAAAAGCAGAGATTTATTTGTTCGTACATCTATGGTTAAGTAGCATTCTGTTATTGACTACACCTTGGCTATATTACACAGCTGTAAATTATCTGACTCTGATTTCTAACCCTAATGTTGATGATGACAGCAAGGTAAATTAGTTTTTTGCTGTGATAA
>LD343216.1:95752-116445 GCA_001465055.1 Ptychodera flava | reverse complement strand
ACTACATATTAGGAGAAGGTAATCTGTGTTCTTAGTTCCATTTCTAGTTATAAAGCTTGGATGTGTGGTTACTGATAATGAGTCAAAAATTGTCTTTATTTCCAGACGAGGCAGTAAGAGTGGATCCCCAAGCTTTGCAGACAGAAGAGACAGCCGTAGCAAACTTGGTTGGCAATCCAGGGGTGGTGCAGGTAGACAACATGATATTCTGATGGAACTGCAGATGAATAAGGTCAGTTGTTTGCAAACTAACAGCCATTTCCATGAATGATCACTGTATTATGCCTTCCAAACTCAAGAACAAGCTACAGGTCTTTTTTCAGTATCGCCGTCAAACACTGCCCTTTTGACCTGGATATATGACATAAAATCCAGGGGGATTGGGAGTTTTAATTTCTTCACAACCTATTAACTTCACTGTAGCAATCCTGTGTGACTGATCTAATGATGTTGCTACAGGTGCGGATGCAGTACGAAACCTACCCCATGGACACGGAGCAAGCCTCGAGACAGATCCTTCTCATCAAAGACATTGAAATCAGAGACAGACTTATCCAATCTCAGATCAATAAATTCCTGTATCAGTACGTGTCTGAAGACAGACCCAGGCAGGCTCATGCCAACATGGTGAGGAACAAGTTAATCTGGCTTTTTTTCTCTGAATTGTTCAGAGTGAAGTGTAATATTCCACAATGTCAAGTTCAACTGTCGTTACTTAGAATATAGAACATACCTTATATTAATGATTAGAAGCTAAGTATGTAGGGAAGCACCTCAATTTCAGTCTAAGACAAGAAACACAGTATGCATAATATTCTGTTTGTGTAATCCGTAGCTTGTGTTCTTATGATCAACAGCTGATGATCAAGGCGGTACATATCAGACCAGACCCTGATCTTGAACGTGAAGAGTGCTGCCTCAGAGTGGCCATACAACCACTGAGACTCAATATTGATCAAGTGAGTATTTCATCATTGACAAAAGGAACAATGTGAGTCAATAGTTTTCCCCAAGAATTGTTTAACACCATATTTTGAATCGGCAATTGACTCTGAGAAATATTGTTGTTAATCTCGATCTAAGTAAAATCATGACAAATATGTGTGTATTAAATGTTTTGAAATTAGAATGAATCTATGCCAAGCTGTAGTATTCCTCACGCTTGATGTCTTTGTATGCTTGAAACACTTCTGTTTTCTTGTTTTTCCCTACAGGATGCCCTGTTTTTCCTCAGACAGTTTTTCTCAGCACTGTCGGAAGGTGTCATTCCAGAATACTGTCCTGGGGACAGATCCACATGTGAGGAAAACAAAATGCTCTTTTAAGCTTTGTGATTGCTTTGCTCAGTCTCAGAGATTCCATATATGACAACATGATAGCAGGTCTTTCATTAGCCCAAAATGCGCTGGATTTCATGTCATTTCTTGTCATCGAGAAGAACATAACAGTGGAACTTGAAGCTGGATAGATCTCTGCCAGTATATAAGTACAAGTACTCGAAGGCTAACATTCAACGTGTCCTTTTCCCTACATTACAGTGTCAAGGAAAGTCTCTCTTCTGTGGGAACTTGACACTGTCAATACATACTCTGACTTTAAAGCTAAAAATTTGTCTTTTTTCACATTAGCCACAAAACCAAGCACAGATGTCATGTCCAGCAGTCCAGGAAGGTCACCTAACTCAATGAATTATAACATAGCTACTGAGGAAGATCAGCCATTCTCCATGCTCTCTGATGTTAATAGCGACATGGCTGACTTGGGTGCTAGTGAATATTCCAACACATCTACCACCACCCTGATTCAGGAGAATGCAGGAATAGAGAGATCTGATAGACTAGAGAGAACACAGGCACCAGCCGCTCCTCCACAACCACCAGTATTCTATAGGTAATGAACATTTTTGATTTCTCATACACAATGTGAACTTGAAATATTGTTAATTTTAAGATAGAGTTTTAAAAGGTTGAGGGACAGTATTTAATGTCAAAAGTCACATACCAGTACTTGCCATGAAGCCTGTTGTTTCAAAGTTTTCTGAAACCGAAAATTACGAGCTGTTATTTCAACTACAGCAGATCAAAATATTTCAACTTTCTATGGTATGTCAACAAACTTGCAAGATGCAAAAATTGCTGAACTGAACACTTCATTGTACCCAACATGCACATTATGCACCAAATGGTATATCATCATTGGCCTTTTAGTAGTAATGTTGACTGATTAAATCACCATTCATCGTCATTATTAAAATGAATGTACAAAAAGGTGAATCTTGTGCAAACAGTGAATGCAGTATTTGCCAGTTCCAATAGTCACGGCAAAAATATAGAGATACACCGCAGTGTTATAGTTTTCATAAAGGACAGACAGATTGCACAGTTGATAATTTGCTATTCTCCAGTCTAAACTTCAGTTGATATAGTAATGTAACCTGTTGTTACCTTCAGGTCCTTCATCTTTGCACCAGAGGTTCCTATCCGATTGGACTACCAAGGCAAACACGTAGCTCTGGAAGAGGTAAGTATGAGTTAAGGTAGTATGTATGCGCCTTGAAAGTGAAAAACTTTGCTCAAACTTTCCTAAATGACACCTTCAACCATTCTCTTACCACATCAAGAAAAAAATTTAGAGCCATATGCATTTTAAATCTTATCTTCACAAAATCACTGCAAGATCACAATAAGACCTGTACATTGCATATACAGAGGTTTTCATAACTTCTTGATTTGTCTTTGTTACTGCAGGGAACATTCACTGGTTTACTGATTGGCCTGGGACAGCTCAACTGCTCTGAACTAAAACTACGTCGACTTCAATATCGGCAAGGGTAGGTCAGAGTACCGTATTCTTTCCCCATAATGTATCCAGTACACACATCTTGATGTGACAAATCCTTTGTTATGCTGCAGATAGTTTTATCACTACTTAACGCATCACAAGTCAAATGTCAAACCAACAGTGTTACTTTTGCTTTTGGTTTCTGTTTCATTTCAATGGAAGAATACATTTTCAAAATGGCATTTTGCGTGCTGTTGTGTTGTTATATCACCAATCAGATTGACTGCAAGATATTTAGTTTTAATATTTGAACTTGTAAAGAGTTGTTGATGTCAGTAAGACTTCTCCAATTTGTCTAATTATGTGCCTTATATGGCTGTATATTACTCATGCATCTCATCTCACTCACCATGCCATTTTTTGATCACCAGATTACTGGGCATAGACAAGGCCATGAACTATGCTATGAATGAATGGTTGCAGGACATCAAAAAGAATCAGTTACCCAGTATTCTAGGAGGTGTTGGTCCAATGCACTCACTTGTACAACTCGGTAAGTGAAAACTTAGATTGCTGGCTGTGATGTACATATGTATTTGATCAGATAATGCTCTTACCCCAGACGCTGACAGTGAGAAAATCCAACTCTTCTCATTCGCTCAATGATCACTCCAGGTAAACCTCTGGCACCTTAGTTGTCAGTAATTCCTCTCCATATATATATTCAGTGTGAAATCAAACTTTAATAGGATGGCAAGGCATGTTTAATCTTTCTTTTTCCTTCTCATTCGTTTTTATAAATTATCCTTATTAATTTCCTTTTCCATGGACAATGTAACCGTATCATGCCAGGCAGTATAACTTCCCTGTCTGCCAAGTCAGTAAAAAGCGACATTTAGCAAACACCATATTTATTTTCACCAGTTTGGTATGATATGTTATTGTAGGGTTAGTCAGTAAAAATCATATTTACAGTATCAATGTCTTCAGGGGCCTTCAAATTTTCAAGTCAATGTTGAAGTGCGACAAATGGGATATATGTTATACCTCACTGGTTTTAACCAACGTGAACTGATGGTGACCTTTGAACTTGGCAGGATAAAGGTTGATTAAAGTATTATAATCAGTCAATGTTAAGGCCTCGGGAAATCAGCTTGAAAAGGAGACATAGTGTAGATTATTTTCATTCTGTGTCACAGTGCAAGGAATGGTGGATCTTGTAAGACTGCCCATAGAGCAGTACCAGAAAGATGGCCGCATCGTACGAGGTTTACAGAGAGGTGCTCACTCATTCACTACCTCTACAGCAATGTCTGCTCTGGAACTCACCAACAGACTTGTACAAGCTATCCAGGTAAAATGCTCAGTCTAATGTTTTCAGTTTTTCCTTGACATCCATACCCTTTGATTTGACCCAAATGAGAATGAACTATATCAAGAGGTTATGAAGCTTTTGAAGGGTCAGATTACAGGTGTGTCTATATAAAGAAGCTTCCCACTTCTGAATGACTACTGCCCATTTATGCCGGTAGTTTGGGATAGAATCTTCACTGTCTTCATTGAAAAATATCAGTTTGTCGATGAACTTCTGGTTAAATGCTCAGTTAGCAAGAGTTGTTCATATTTGAGGCGTGCAAAATAACATGTTTCAGTTTACTTTTATCAATTATGTTTGAGAAATATGTTTGTCTCTTTTCTAAAAAAAATGGAGAAAAAATGAGAATACAATGATGTTCATAATTATAGAATATAATCAGATGATATGATGTAGTTATTGCCTCTGATATATGAATGTTATTCTTTTTAGTCGGTAGCAGAGACGACCTACGACATGGTATCTCCAGGACCCAGTGTCTCCCGGTATGCTCAGGGTAGCGGTGTTCAATTTGTCCAGCATAGACTGGCCCAGCAGCCAGCTGATCTCAGGGAGGGAATCTCCACTGCCTATAAAGTTGTTAAAGAAGTAAGTACATCAGATTGCCCTCTTTGTTGATGTATCTATCCTGCCAACCTGTGAATAGTTTTATGAGTGTCCTGTGCAGGCCATAGAATCCTGTGCTCAACTAAACATTTGCAAAATGATACATACCATGTTCAGATTTAATGCTTGTTGCCAAGTAAAATGTAGTCACTCTTGTAAGAAAGCGAGACTGACAATATATTCTGTCTTTAGCAAAGTTTGAAACCTTCCTTCAGAAAACCTTGAAATGTTACTATAGTGATATGCAGTTTTCAAGAGTATAATGTCTGCATGTTTTAAACAGGAATTTGTCTTTCAGATCAGATGGTTAATTCTCTCAAGCTTTGTTTTATTTGAGTATGTTTGTTACCACTGTGCAATCTGCTCTAGGATTGAGCTTTTACTTAACAGATCCAATAGACTGAAAGATCAGTCACTCGAGAGCACTCTATACGACCCCCTCCCCCGCTAGAGAGCGCCCTCTAGTGATGGTCTTTCAGTCTACAAATACATGAAATGACTTTGTTGTCTTGCACAATTTTCAGGGTCTTGGAGACACTGCGGGAACACTGGTCAGGGTCGCGAGGGAAGAACACGAACACAAGGGAGTCTCCGGTGCAGTCGGCGGCGTCTTGCGGCAGATACCACCCACAGTGGTGAAACCACTGATCATCGCCACTGAAGCCACGTCCAGCGTGCTGGGCGGCGTTCGAAATCAACTCAAACCAGATGCCAGGAAAGAGGCCGCTGAAAAGTGGCGGTCCTTGGAAGATTGATTTACAAGTCAACAAATTTTCTCTTCTGTCACTCTGTTTTGTAGAAGATGAACCAGTACATCTTACCCACCTTCTTCATTAAGTTGGTCATTTCACTTGTAAATATCAACTTTTTGCACATGAAAAGTTACTTCTTATAGGTATACAAGATACCCATATGTTATGAGTCTTGCAATTGCAGTCAAATTTTATTCTTTTTCACCAAACCTGTAGGCTTCCTATCAAATCCTGTGTTTACCATCATTCAATGGTATTCGTTGACTGTTTGGCATTATTCCTGCTGAAATACGTTTCTACAATATCTTGGATGATACATATGTGTATTTGAAAATCATTTTAAAATCTATATGTGTACTGCCTCTTTGGTGACAGCTTGAACAACTCAAATTCGTTATGTTTTGATGTTCAAAGTAACTGGACTAATTGTATTGTTTTGAATATGTTTTCACCTTTCAAGGTTTGAATGAATGAAATTTTCTTTGAGGTTGAGGGGCTAGAACCTCACGGTCTCCTCATTAATGGATTTTCTAAGTTAGCAAGTGAGAAATTTTGAGCCAATTATTGAGACATTCGACAACAGGTCAGTTCATGAACACCAAAGTGTGGACATGGGATTTGTATTGCCTTTGGCTATGTATCGGTCAGTCATTTCAACTCTCTATCAGCTGATCATGACAGTACCTTTCTGATTTCATTTTAATATTTACAATGGTGAGAACTGCATATTCGTAAAACATAGCTTGTGTGTGTATGTAGTGTGAGTATGGTTCTATCTGTGCTGTGCTCACTGCTATAGGTGATGTTTGTTGGGATTCAATCAATAGTTTTTATCCATACAATGTCAAGATTTCATTTGTCTTCCTTCTTTAAAAAATGGTTTACTTGAATTTTCTTGATCTCATGATCACCTTTGGATGGACCATTTGACGACATGATTATTAGGAGTATGACATCAGGGTCGCCTTGAACAGTGTTATTTCAGTTTATAACAGTGACTTGTGCATGGATGTTGTGAATTTGTTTGTCAATAGTGCATGCGTATGAAATGCTGATTGCAAGATAGATGTGTAAATAAAACCAATACATACACACAGATTGATTTTTAAAACTGAACATTTCTTCAAATAGTAGCAGATATATTAATCTACTAGGTTGTGTCAATTGTTGAATGTGTTTTTGCATTTATTTGTAAACATGCATGAGGTCGCCATAAATGAATATAATTCTGTGCAGTATATATATGTCTGCGTGTAGTATACATGAAATAAGCCAAGATAGGTTTGGTTGTGTTCGTGAAAGTAGGCAATTTAAATGAGGCGAAAAAGTCTCTAGACATATTCCATAAAAGACAAGTGATTGAACTATATTTTGGTTGTGTTAACAACTTTTGATAGTTGTGTATTACATGTGATTTTAACTTTATTTTCTCTTACTGTATAATAGCATATTCAATAAGTTCAAGCTTGTTAAATTTCAAAATAGTACGGAAAATATTTATATATGTACGAGTGAGACTGGTGTTATTTGCATGGCTGTAGGGTTAGCTGAAGTGCAATCCCATCATTAACATTGAAGTGAACAGATGTGACGTATAGGAGGAAAAATGCAACCACTGTATTAGAATGCTATGATAGGTTGTGACCTGAGATGTAATGTCACATGACTGTCATGTGACAGATATGATCCAATTACTGTACATTGATTGGATGATTCTATGGTGTTAGGTTTTGTACCGGTATGGAAATGCCATGATCATCTGAAGAAATTTTTAATGATAATATTCATCACAAGTGTTGTTATTCGTCATTGAGAACTAGTATTGTAAAGTTTGTCACAGCATAGAGTGAGTTTTGTCAGTTTTCTCCATTTGAAAGAAACAAAGAGTTTAGCTGTAGAAATACATTAGGGTATATCCACAGACCTCAACAAATATTTCATGATTGTCAGGGTATGGCCAGAAATTGTTTCCCAGAAATATTCAACTGAAATAGACAGAAATACCCTACTCCACCTCATGTAGGCTTGATGGTATATCACAAAATGGATCACATATGTTACATCATAATATGGCGTAGTGCCCATTAGATTCCATACGTAACGTGTATGTAACACATATTTTGAAACCCAAACAGGGTCATCCGAGAGCCGGGTCAATTGTCTGAAAGCAGTGTTCTGTATGAACAATTCATGATTGCAGTATATACATACTGTATGCATGATCTTAGTATAGAATGGTGCTAAATATCAACTCAATGTAGTGCAGTATTCACGTTTGATCTTTGGAATGTGTGTCTGAATTGAAATTACGGGAATGTATGGAAGTGGGTCTCCACACAGTGTCACATCAGGGAGGTAATATCTCTCAGTTATGGTGTCAAAAGGATCTAACACCCAAGTCCAAGGTTGTTGTGAAATCAACGCAACAATCCTGCTACTGAGAACACCTCTATACAATGATACCCACAATGGCAATTCTGACAGTAGTTGTGCAATCTGTATATTAAATTGATAATTGTACATTTTGAATTGATGTAAGAATATTTCAAGAGGAGAGTGTGTGTTAGAGAGACTTGCTGTCAGTGTCAGAAATTGTTGCATAATAAAATGACTAGTGTTTCAGCTAAAACTGTATTTTGTTATGCTTTTTGCTAGTTCCGTTGTTCACGAACTGGCCATATTCTGATGTTGTGGTTTTATGTCAATAGCCAGAGAAAAACATATGACATACATGTAGCATTCAGTTGGAGAGAAAACTGGAGACAAAGCAAAGATCCAAAAGTGACTGAACTTGACAATATTTATTTCATTTGTGTTGTTAAACAACACACAGAAATTTTATATAATAATTATCATAAATGTACGTTTGTATGCTGTATATTTGGAGAGCACTGACTGCGATGCGATGTTTTGGAGAAATGCTGTTATGTTATTAGTACATTCTGGGATAATATTTCTACGTTAAGCAGGGATTCGTTTTATCGGCCCTGGTGGGGCTATGATATATAGCACAGGAGAAATCTTGGTAAGGAGGCGTCCATTGAGGTAACCCATATCTGTCCAGGACATAATGCATATCTGTCCACAACAAAACTTGTAAAATGATGAATGTATCACATCAGTATTTAGTGGTAAAGTGTCATGGGTTGAAGATGAGATTATGATAAAATGAGCGGGCTAGTCTAAAAATAAGAAAATGAGCTTAAAAAAGTGAAATTGCTAAAAAAATCAGAAATCAGGTAATACTACTCAAATTGCTATATATACTGTTGGTATATGTAGCTTTCCAAGAATGTCCTAAACTAGAGATTGTAAATTTCTGAAATCTTTTCCTAACTTTCCTCTAAAAATATGTTGCTCTGTTACTAGTTGGTAACTGAAATTTTGTTTGTAGGTTCCTTTGGTTGACTTTATTCAGTTTGTTAAAATGAAAGTTTTGGGCAAATTTATCGTATTTTGTCAAATCAAGTTTTAAATAGCTAGTCTTATCACTGTCCATTCTTTCCCAGGGATATGGCCATTTCGATTTGTCAAAAATGATAGTGAAATGTGTCTATCTAAATTTAGGGAGTAATTGCCTCTGTTTGCAAAAAAACATCTGCAAGTTTACCCAGTATATAGTTATCAGTTGCACTTTTGACACATGCTTCGATTATGGTCAAATGTGAGGTTAGTGTCAAATGAAATTAGCTACATTGGATTCTGTGGTGTCGTTTAGGACAAAAAAAACCAAAACGTGTGTTTGGGGTTTACGACAGACCCTTGTAAGATACCCACGTACCCTCGTTTTCGGACGAGGTAGGGTATTGGAATTAAACGGATATTTTTTTTTGTGGGGGGGGGGGGGCATTAAATATTGCCCAACTGTATGTTTTATTCCAAATCTTGTATTTTCGTTAAAACGTAGAAAACAGTTACGAATCGGCTAGTAGTATTTAGTTTGGCCCGGGTAGGTCGGACTTACGGGGAAATCAAAATATATCTGTTGGATCTAGCAGTGAGAAGAATTTCGTAGCCCAATAATAACGGCAATGTGGGGCAAACCTAATCATACATTCACGACGCAAACACTCAAAACAGTAATGACAAAATGATCTTTCCTTCCATATATAGGAACCAATTTATTTATTAAACGTCTTGTCATAATTTACATAATATTACACAAAAAGGATATGTTCAATCAGTGCATCTCATGCAAAAAACGATGTTACAAACGATGTGAAGTTCAACTGTACTAAAAGTTACCATTTTGTGAAAATACAGTTTATAATACAACGAATTAATGAACATACAGTTCTAAAGTAGATGTCTGTGACACTGTGCCGGGGTTGGAAACTGCCATGACTGCGGAACGCCTGAACAGCCGTCACCGTATCTCGGCAAACTCGAGATTACATCGGCATGAAGTGGAAGGGGTTCAAACAGTCCGTGTCCAGGAAAGCGGGAATCAACAGCGTCAGGTGACCAGGACAAGTTGTAGGAGGGCTGGATGGGATCGAAGTGACTGGATGGAGACGGAGGGAAGCTTGGAGACGGCGCTGAGTCAGGTGACGACTGGAACATACCAGGGTACGCCGGGAAATTCAAAGCTTGACTGAGAGTCATCGCTAGGAGTGGACGGCAACGGAGAAACACTGGAGGTCGTTGTACCACTGTCGATTGATGTTGAACTGCTCAAACAGGGCGAAGAAGGCTGGAAACGGGTTTTTCTCAGTTCCAGGTTGCGCATATACCTCCTCTGTCGTCGCTCCCGTGCACGCGTCGATTTCGAAACCAACACTGAAAATAGAAACAAAACGAGTGATTGAATTAAGTTGGCGCATGCAGGACCGACGTAGTTTAATTACACACGTTCCACCTATGAAAATCGTTTGAATTTACTTTTTTGCCTTTCCTGCTCGCAACTGTTTGGCTTCTCAGGGTCATCACGGTCAAAATTTATTGAAAATTAAATGTTGTGCAGATAAATCTAGCCATAGACCCTATACAGGAAACATCCCGTTTCCTGTAGGATAGGTGATCTGACGCTTACTGAAGTAAATATACCCTCGAAACATTATTGTAGATCAGATTTTTTTTCATCGAACTCTAAAGTTGATCAAGCAAAAATTAGACGTGCGTGACTAAACATATACTAAATATTGGTCCCGAATATCGTAGATTGGACGCAATACAGTAAAGTGTATGAACAGAAGGCATGAACTTCCAGGGAAGCGTTCACTGGAGTTTGACATTGTTCAGAAAGATAACTTAGATTTGATGAATTTGATAAAATTGTTGATTGGCAAATAATATGTATAGAATCAACATTTCTTTTGTGAATAGGCAGGCATGCATATAATAAATAAGTGGTGTTACACTATTTGTCAGACTTTCGTTCATTCTATTTCTAAATTCTAGTTAAGAGTACTTTAAAAATTATATTCAACATATTTTGCGCGTTTTGACTAGCGACTACTACGACCACTCTCTCCTTAATGCCAACAACGCATGAACATAACATACACTTTCCTTACCAGTACTTGTTTGGCGGTCAGACCGAGCAATTCAGCAGTTTTCTTGATTTGCGATGGATCGGGATACTTGGTGTAGATATCGTAAACCTTCAGCAACGCACTGACTTTGACTTTCGTAAACTCTGGACCACGAAAACAGGATGGAAGGGCAGCTTCGGTCTTCGGATAACGACACATGCCGGACATCTTCGTTGTATCTGTTGGATTGGTAAGTTGTATTAACGTTAGTTGTCGAATAGTAACACATAAGTAATCATTGCATTGGAATAGGAGCTACAAATCCATCACATCTCTAACTTGGCTTTCATTGATGGCACACTTGTACATGTTCAGTGTTTCGTTCTGACAGGAGATGTTTAGGTCCTGAATTTTCTAAACTGCAAAGTCACCGATGCCTAACTTTGTGGTTAGTTTACGTTTACATCGTAACGACAATCGATTTAAAATAATTTATGCTTGCATTTGATATGGGACGTATAGACCGAAAGGAAGACTATATTCGAAATCACATAGTCGTAGCATGGAGGTAGTAGAAAGATTTTGTTAGTTTATTTTCGCATCGCCGTACACAGCCTGACAAGATATTTTCTCTTTCGATACCAGTTAAAGTGCGCGATCTTTAAATGACCACTAAGCTTAATTACAGTTGTTAAGTGACCCATCCGAACCATCAAATCCAGGACTATTGGTTTACAAGCTCTTTGCTAGAAGATAACGCTTACCTTTCTTTGGAGATGGTGAAGTGAGATCTATAATCTCAGGAACTGTTGACGGATGCACTGTGGAGAAACCTAGTTGATTCATCGTACTGTCGTCGGTTGCAGGATTTCTCAAATGGTCTTCGCTGGTTCTTAGACGATAAATGACTCGAACTAATAGAAACGATGTTTGGCGACTTGGAAGACGATGTTCAACTCTCAACGGATGTTGGACGAGTGTGCCGAGGGTAACTCGGAGCCACTATTTATCAGAGTGCGCATCTTTTGATTTTGCCGCCAACTTTTGTTCAACTGATAGAGTGACTTTGAACAAAGGCGTTGCCGCGACAACGGCATGATTGACAAGTCCGATGTGTGGACCGCGTCATCTTCGGCCTCCTTTTCTTCAAGATTTGACTTCGGCAAAATGACACTTTACAAACGGCAATGGTCTGATATTGTGTGTGAAAGTGACAAACTTGTCAAATCTGTCAAAAGACCACAAAGCAAAGGCGACTTCTGTCATGACCGTCAAATAAGGGAGAAGGCTGACAAGATCATAAGATTTCTTTGACAATTTTATATGACAGGGTACCACGTGACATGACCGAAACAGCGTAAAAGAGCCTAGTAACTATTTTACGCTTCTATAATCCTGTCTATGAACATGGTACATTATGTATGCGCTAGAAAATGTCCTATGTTTATTGTGGCAATTTATTGAGTTACAGCGTCTTCCCATTACATGGATGATACTAAAAAAATGACGACGTATCCTACTTCCGTATGTCCGGCGACGTTTGTGCATCACACCATCGATGTGTTCGAGTGCATGGATGCACCTTTGACGTAAGGGTATTAGAAAAACTTAAAAACTAGGTATAGTTTTATAATACAAAAATGGTAAGGCAACATTTGAATCAGTTTCGTTCTCTACGTTAAGATGTGCTCCGATTTATGAGCGATATTTTATCATAGATGCTGCGACTGAAATCGACTAAACCACATTACCCCAACCACAACTATGTCATCATCGTAGCGTCGAAAAGGCATTGGGGGTTTTCGACAGTTTAGATCAACACGACCGAGGTGAAACACACGTCACATATTCAACACTTTCTCTTTCCCCAGTCACGTTATGATCTTTGATCTCTGGCGTATATCCAGTGCAATTAACAAACCGTGTAATTAGCTTAATTGCGTTGCACCGCCTTCTGAACACGTCGGATGAATAGTATACTGACAAGTACTTATCGCCAAATACAATAGGAAGACCTTATCAATCGGTTTCTGAGTTCGTAAAAACGATAGACCCCATGCCTTTGATCAAGCGAAAAATCCGACTTATACTTTCGATAGGGAGTTCTTTTCTCCTGGAAACCCCCTCCCTTACCAACACTTAATTAACAGCCAACGTTATAACTCGATAAGGTCTTATATGACAACTTGTAATGGCCATGTGCATAAGACTTAGCATGATCACATATGACTGAAACACTGATTTTTTCGAGTTTGTGGTTAGGGACCCTGGTTGAACAATTGTATAAGACAAGAGTGGGTGTGTTCCTGCAGGTCAATAATCTCTTTCTGTAATCTGTGGTAATAAAATTCATACATTTAATGTAACAGAATTATTATTTCTTCTGATTATTCCATCTAAGAATGTCTTTTCAGTTGAATTTATTTGAAAAAATCTTAATATCTACTGTTTAAGATTCGCCTTCAAAGGTACGCATAACTACAAACGAAAAACCCGAAATGGTTCCTGATTTTAGGTTTGTTATGATTTTTTGAATCATTATACACTACTGGAGAGTTCATTTCTTCCACTCACAATTCGCAGTTGTTGTCAACTTTGATCGTACAAAGCTTTGAGTTGCCGATAATGTTACGTCAAACGATGCTGCGACAACGACACGATTCACAATTTACAAGCATCAAACACACATTTCTCGATCTTCTCACGACACATATTGGTACGGCAAGATCATAGAACTCTTGAACATTCACACATAAGTATGTCAAAGGTGTGACGACAAACTTGTCAATCGTCGGGACAGTGGCTGACTCTTCTTGCTGTGTAAAAAAGTATCTCGATGGGTGCCTGTACGTATATCTGATAGACTTTTACTTCTTTAAGTACAAAGTAAAACTGTAAGACTGTGGTAATGAATCGATGTTGCTTTATAGTGAATGCATGTTGTGCTCTGTTGAACAAATGTATCAATTTTGTGGCGCAATTAGGCCTACATCTACTTTTGTCTGAAAGGCTAGTCACATTATCGTCAGTAGAAAAAAAATGCACCGCATCGCATTATTATCACGGGACCAACTTGGAAGATAGTCTCGACGTCTATTGAGGATAATAAAACCATAGCTTCAACTACATGATAAAACCGTGTGTGGCAAAATACTAAAGAAATGTCTGGAAAAGCTAATAGTTTTATCATTCTTTCAATGCGCAGATTTGAATTTCACTTTTACATTCGAACCGATTTTGCGGCAAAAGTCGAAAAAAGTTGAAACCTCTTTTCAAATCTGCACTTAGTCACGAATACTTTCCGTTGCCAAGACAGATAACGTTTGTGTAACGCCCTCCTTTATAAGGATATCATTTGGGAGCGTCCCTCACTTGGCCAAGGGGTGTGAAGGTTATTGACTCAGAATTGTACGAGAAGGAGGTAGGAGACAGTGTGATAATTTTAATCAATTATTTGTAGACGTTGAATGAGAAAAATCGAGAACGGGGTATTCCATGGTATGATCTACGAAACAAGCAAATTACCACGTGATGACCATATAGTTATGTAAGTTTAGAGACGTATTCAACTTGGTAGAGAATTTACACTAGCTCGAGATTACAGATCAGATTTTGAGATGGGGCGTGTTACGCAAGATCGAATCTGATAGAAACGACAGCAAGAGAAGACCGAGTACGCGTAAGTGGACGCAGCCGTTCATGCATCCATGCTCAGCGAGGTGTGCGCCCATAAATCACATCTATGTGCAAATGGCGTTTGATGTTTGTAAACAAACAGTAATCAATTGTCACTTATTTGATCTCTTCGGATAAACTTGTCACTTCTACTCGCTAACACGCCCTATTAACGGCTCCCATCGTTGTCAGAACAAAACCAAGTCGCGTGTATTATAACACCGATGCTCGTTTTATGTATTCGACGCATTCTTTTGAATTTGCCGCCAACTTTGGTTCAACTAGTAAAGTGACTTTTGAACAAAGGCGTTGCCGCGATAACGTCATGATTGACAAGTCCGATGTGTGGACCGCGTCACGTTCGGCCTCCTTTTCTTCAAGATTTGACTTCGTTAAAATGACACTCTGCAAACGGCAATGGTCTGGTATTGTGTGTGACAAACTCGTCAACTCTGTCAAAAGACCACAAAGCAAAGGCGACTTCTGTCATGACCGGCAAATGAGGGAAAAGGCTGATGAGATCAAATGATTTTATGATAATTTATGATATGATAACTTTACATGACAATGTACGGTACACGTAACATCACCGAAATAGAAAGCGCGTATTTATATACGCTTCTATAATCTTATATGTGAGCATAGTAGACTATGAAATGTCCTCAGTTCATTGTGGCAGTTTATAGGATTTAAGTGTCTTACAATTACATGAATAACACTAAAAATGACGACCTATTCCACTTTGTATGTCAGGTGACATGTATGCATGGCTGCACCTTGATGTGATGGTAAAGCAAAACTTAAATACTGGGTATACTAAGTCTTTTTATATGGCAAAAATGGTAAAGCAGCATTTGACAGCGGTGTAATCAGTTTCCTTCTCTAGGTTCAAACACGGTCCCTCTATAACGGTGTTAGAGAGACCATGGTTCTTAGTTACTCCGATTTATGAGCAATATTGTATCATATATGCTGCGACTGAAATCGACTAAACCACATTACCCCCCACCTCAAACTATGCCGTCAATGTAGCGTTGCAAGCCGTGTCGACAAGGCAAGGGGGTTTTCGATGGTTTAGGTTCAACATGATCCAGGTGAAACATACATAGGATATATTCAACACTTTCTCTTTCGACAGTCACTTTATGATCTTTGATCTCTGGCGTATATCCAGTGCAATTAACAAACCGTGCAATTAGCTTAATAGAGTTGCATCGCCCTCTGAACACCTCGGGCGAATAGTATACTTACAAGTACTTATCACCAAATACAATAGGAAAACCTTATCAATCAGTTAGTTCGTAAAAACAATTGGCCTCGTGCGTTTGATCAAGCGAACAATCTGACTTTTAGTTTCGGCAGAGAGTGCTTTTCTCCTAGCTGGAAACCCCTTCCCTCACAAACACTTCATTACAAGTCAACGATAGAACTCGACATGGTCTTATATGTTTCTTGTTCTTTTCGAGGACAGCTTGTGATGGCCATGTGTATAAGATTAGCATCAGACTGCTCGTAAATCTGGAAGATATCAGAAAGTTTGAGTATTTGCTCATTTGAAAATAAGACAACATTTTTACACCTGATGACCACATATGACTCAAACACTGATTTTGTTGGAGTTTGTGGTTAGGGACCGGGGTTGAACATAGTATAATACAAGAGTAGATGTGTTCCTGCTCGGCCCCTCCACGTGGAGGGACCGTGGTTCCTGTCATGGTCTATAATCTCTTTCTGTAATCTGTGGTTTAAATTCATACATTCATTCTCCTGATTATTCTATCTAAGACTATCTTTTCAGTTGAATTATTTGAAAAATCTTAATAATTACTATTTATGATTCACCTTTAAAGGTACGCATAACTACAAACGAAAAAACCCGAAATGCTTCCTGACTTTCGACTTGTTATGAATATTTTTAATCATTAAAATACACCGCCGAAGAGTTCATTTCTTCCACTCACAATTCGCCGTTGTTATCAACTTTGATCATAAAAAGCTTTGAGATTCCGATAACTTCACTTCAAACGATGCTGCGACAACGACACGATTCACAAGTCACGGGCATCAAACGCACGATTAACGGTCTTCTTACCACACACATTGGCGCGGCAAGTTCAGAGAAGACTTTACCATTCACACATAAAGCATGTCGAAGATGTGAAGACAAACTTGTCAAACGTCGGGACAGTGGGTGACTCTTCAGGGCAGTAAAAAATATCTCGAAGGTTTCCTATACATATATATCTGATAGACTTTTACTGTCTTTCAGGACACAGTAAAACTGTAAGACAGTAGTAATTACTTTAATGTTGCTTTCTAGTGTGCTCTGTAGAACAAATATATCAATTTACTTTCCGTTGTCAACAGAAACGTTTGTTACATCCCTTCCCCACGCATCCTAGACCGAAAGATCCATCGCCCTAGGGGGGAGCGTAGAGAGCGCCCTCGAGCGACAGATCTTTCAGTCTACATGCATCCATGATCAGCGAGGTGTGGGCTCATAAATTACATGTATTTGCAAATGGCGCTTGATATTTGTAAACAAACAGTAATCAATTGTCACTTATTTGATCTCCTCGGAGAAACTTGTCACTCCTACTTGCTGACACGCCCTATTAACGACTCCCATTGTTGTCAGAACAAAGTCAAGTCGCGTGTAACACCGATGCCCGTTTCATGTTTTCAACTCCCGCGATTACGGAAAAGACATCATATATATTAAACCATGGATGTAAAAAAGAGATTAATTGCATGTTAAAGTAAATACGTTGTACCTTCAAATCTTTCTTTTTCCACAGCATGGTATACAAAAAAAACGATAGGAATAACCAATGGACAATCAGTTAATGAAAGTTAAGCGAAGGCGAAGACCAAATGTAGTCCAAATTCTTTTCATCAGTTAATTGGGCCGACAGTTGTTTGCGTCAGCAAGGCCGAATAGCGATTTGAAGCAAATAATGCCTCTCTGATAAGATATCCAGAGAACAGTGTGAGAAACTTTTTCTGCTTTCCAAGTTAGGCGACGTTTGATGAGGTGGGGTTAATTGCATATGTAGTAGCCTAGACTCTTAGGGTTGACCTGTGAAATATTACATTAATTTCTTCTTTGTGCAAGTTTCACGTATAAGCAGATTGTGGAATCGAAGACGACTTTGTCGATATTTTTACGAAAGAATAGTATGTCATTTTGTATTTACCTTTCATTCACGCATGGTTTACGTATGTATCTTTGTACGTACGTACTTACATGCATACACACGTATGAATAGAGGTACGTACGTACGTACATACGTACGTACGTATGATAAGATAAGATACGTACGTACGTACGTACATACGTACGTACGTATGTACGTACGTACGTAATGTATGTATGCATGTATATATGTAAGTATGTGTGTGTATGTATGTATGTATGTATGTATGTATGTATGTATGTATGTATGTATGTATGTATGTATGTATGTATGTATGTATGTATGTATGTAAATATGTACGTATGTAGATAGGTGGGTAGGAAGGTCATATATCGTGCACACACATATACAAAGAATTGAGATTATTTCGGAGTTAATTTCATATTGTCTGTACCTGTTCCTAGGTTCACTTTCCAGTCTTTGAAGTTCCTAACTCTTTATCAACCCTGGGAGAGTTCGTCATCAAACACAAAGGTCCGGGACAGGTGTGAAAACGGGCTTCTCAATTCATGGGAACTAGCGCTAATGTGGGTCCTAGTATTTAAATGTTGCCACCGCCTTTCCACTGATTCTCCTGTCATAAGGACACACCGACTAGTGAAGTCTTTAGTCGTCAATTATACTATGCTATCTAACACTTTCACACATCATCAATGAACCGGTTTGACGGAAAAATGAAAAGTCTCGGTGATCACAGAAAGTCTACTCAATACATGGTTCGATTCTGATCGAATATGAGATTAGTGTCGAATTAAATAAGCCATGTTGGATTGTAAGGCGTCGTTTAGGAAAACTGAAAATGTGTGTGGCGACGACACTATCCAAAAACAGAGTAATCTCTAATGTAAAGACCAAAAGTATTTATGGGCCTCAGCCAACCAAAATAGACATGTCAAAAGCATCTTCCCCAATGCAACCTACCCTAATTTTTGGAATTGGGCTGAAATATTAAACGTGCAACTTCATAGTTTTTCCGTTAAAACGAAGAAAACGATTGTGTAGATATATGTGATCTAGCAAGGGCAGGCCGAAGTTATGGAAAATCGAAACATATTTCTTGGATGTTGTAACCTTATATATATGCACTACTTTTCAATAACGGCAATGTGGGGCAAATGGCGAAAACCAATCATACTCATTCAGCGCAAACACTCAAAACAGTAATGAAGAAATGAACTTTTCCTTTCATATCAATATTTATTATTAGTAAAACATCTGGTCATAATTTACATTGTATTTCACAAAGGACATGTTCAGTCAGTGCATCTTATGCAAACACAAACAACGTATTTTACAAAACGAATAATATGGTTTAACTGTATCAAAAGTAACCCAACGAGCATTTCGCGAAAATAAACTTCATAATACAAATGAGTTAATTAACATGCAGTTCTGAAGTAGATATCTATGATACTGATTCGGGGTTTGAAACTACCTTGACTGCGGAACGCATGAACAGCCGTCACCGTATCTCGGCAATCTAGAGGTTACATCGGCATGAAGTGGAAGGGGTTCAAACAGTCCATGTCCAGGAAAACAGGAATCAACAGCGTCAGGTGACCAGGACAAGTTGTAGGAGGGCTGGATGGGATCGAAGTGACTGGATGGAGACTGAGGGAAGCTTGGAGACGGCGCTGAATCAGTTGGCGACTGGAACATACAGGGTACGCCGGGAAATTCAAAGCTGGACTGAATGTCTTCGCTAGGAGTGGATGGCAACGGAAAAACGCTGGACGTCGTCGTGCCACTGTCGATTGATGAACACGGTTGGAAACGGGTTTTTCTCAGTTCTAGGTTGCGCATATACCTCCTCTGTCGTCGCTCTCGTGCACGTCGATTCCGAAACCAACACTGAAAATAGAAACAAAACGAGTGATTGGTTTATCAGCTCCATGGTTTAAGTTAGCGCATACAGAACCGGTATGACTAAATTACACACTTATGAACATGGAGGTACCAAAAGACGGAACTCCATGCTCTGAAACAGTTTCTACTTACCTGATGCTTTTCCTGCTCACGTGTTTTAGGTTTCACACCACACTCAACATTGACTGAAAAGTAAGTTTTTGCGCCGATAAATCTGACGCCGACTTATAAAGATACCCTCAAAATCTTACTGTTGATCATTTTTCTTTTTCCATCGAACTAACGTTTGACAAGCAAAAATTATACGCGCAAGACTAAATATAAATGATATTTTCATTCGCAAATAATGTGTAAATTATCAAAGTTTCTCTGATGAAGAGGCATATAACGAGGGCATTATTACACTTTTCAAAATTTCGTTCTTTCTTTTTCTAAATTCCAGCTAAGATATTTAGCGCCTTTTTTACCTTCACGCTACCATCAAGGGCGAAATGGCATTTGTGGCTATTGACAGAATTTGATTGCGAGCATCTTCTCCGTAACACCGGAAAGTAGAGGGGGAAGACTATCTATGATATTACCATGGAGAGATAGGAAGAGCTTCCTATCTCCATGGTAATATCAACGGCATAAAGATAACATAAACAAACATTCCTTACCAGTACTTGCTTGGCGGTCAGACCGAGCAATTCAGCCGTTTTCTTGATTTGCGTTTGATCGGGATACTTGGTGTAGACATCGTAAACCTTCAGCAACGCACTGACTTTGACTTTCGTAAACTCTGGACCACGAAAACAGGATGGAAGGGCAGCTTCAGTCTTCGGATAACGACGCATGTCGGACATCTTCGTTGTATCTGTTGGATTGGGTAAGTTGAATCAACATTAATTTTTGAATAGTAAGGCAATTATCGCAATGGAGCTACGGATCCACCACATCTCTATACACTTATTCGCTTTTAATGTCC
>LD343216.1:57878-72206 GCA_001465055.1 Ptychodera flava | reverse complement strand
AAGTGCCACATCAACTTTTAAACTGGTACAGTAAAGAATACAAAGTGGATGATAGTCCTTGTCTGGTTACATTGTCATGACAGTGTAAATGTTACATTCAGATGATGAAATAGACGTATTCCCTGTAAAGTGTATATACTTTTGCACGCAATAATTTCAACAGGAATAATGTTATTTTGTGACAATTTAGAAAAATTCAATAATATAACACATCAAAAGACTATAATTTAGAATTTTAAGACATATCGGCAGTTTGAATCAAAAACGTTATTTATTAATGTCTTTGGATTGATTTATGTAAGAATTTCTAACAGTCAAAGTATTTCTCATTAACGCTTCAATTATATTAATTTGGCTGTATTGATACTAATTGGTAATTTGATTTCTCATTGGCAATAAAGATCACGTCATGAATGACTGAAATATGACAAGTGACCTAACGGACAATGGCCAAACGGCCGTTTATGTAGAGAATTACTATTTTTGACACGTGTTGATGAAGAAGGTGGAAATCTTTGATAGCTCATTTCGGTGGCCAGAAAAAAGTGGCTAAAATAGCTGCAAAAATACACCATTGAATATTTCATCATAATTTGAATATATCACATTGGATTATCCCTAAGAACAGGTAAACCAAAGCTATCTGACGAGTAGTTTTTTGAGAATGAAATTTTCTGACCAAAAATTGCAAAAATTGACCCAAAAATACAAAATTGCAGATTTCATCATAATTTAAGTAAATATCATTTAGTTCATCTGTAGGATTCTGTATACCAAATTTCAAAGCTATCAAACCAGTACTTTTTAAGAAACACATTTTTTTACCAAAAATGGCAAAAATTGCCTTAAAAATACAAATTAGCATATTTCACCATGATTTGAACAAATGTAACCGAAGTCACCCCAAGTAAACAACATATCGAATTTCAAAGCAATCGGACAAGCGATTTCAGAGAAGAAGATTTTTTTACCAAAAATAGCAAAAAATGCCCCCAAAATACAAATATGCAAATTTCACCACGATTTGAACAAACTTAAGTGAGGTCACCCCAAGTGAACTGCATATGAAATTTTAAAGCAATCAGACTTGCGGTTTCAGAGGAGAAGGCAATTGTTGACAGACGATGGACGACGACGACGGAAAATCAACCTATTTGATAAGCTCAGCGTCGCTGACAGTGGAGCTAAAAATAAAGTAGCAAGAATTACTAATTCACTTGTTTTAAATTGAGACTGAGATAAATATAATGTACACTCGTTATGGCAATATAGGGAACATTCCAGTAATTGTGAATTTATTCTAATTTTACCCTTTGAGCCAAAAATGTTCTGTTCTCAAACTATGCACTATCACACAAAATAGTTGATAATGGAATTTAGAGAATACTGAATTGTAATTCCAGAACAGTGAATTGTCAGGTAAATTTGTTCAGTGTCTTGTGATGAAAAATCTGCTCTAGTATCTGAGCTTGATAATCTTGGCAGGAAACTGTTCTAAACTCATTTTAATGTAATACGGTTCAGTTGGATGTATCACTTGTTTTGCCAGTAAATTTTACAATTGATAGACTTGGAAAAAATTAGCACAGCTGTACTATATGTTTGAAATTTTCTATTTCTCACTGCTCAAGTTTTCAAATTTTGGTTCCTTGAGATTTTTCAGTTTTTATTTGTTCCATATTTTGAAAAGTGCCAATATTTTGATTAGGGCCTAAAAAGATTTCCACAGTTCTTCAGAATCTGTGCAAAAAGACTTTAGTTGATGTAGATACATCTCATCTTTACGTAACCTGATTATGGTAGAGACTGCATTCATTAATAGCATATTTGGTATTAACTTTGTGTCAGACATGAACACAAGTAACTAGTCTGAAATCATTTTTACTTCAATTTGTTAGAAACATTTTTCCCCTAGAACTAACAAAACTGCTACGTGTACAAGGGCAGTAATCATGAAATAAAAAATTTGTGAAAAGCTTGTCCTAAGTATTTTGCAATTTGTTGTGGTTATCTATGATCACAATCATGCTGGTATATAGCTTCATTGTCATAGCTTAATTTCTGTGTACCATGGGCAAAACTTGTAGTATGAATTGTCAAGTTCTGTATTCTTGTCTTTAGGAACATTTTTGTGCAACCATTGAGGCCACCATTGGCAGAGAAGTTTCCATCCATTGTTGTATAATATGGGTACTCATAATTCATAAACAATATACATGTATATCATGGAAATAAGTATATAGCAATAAGTTTAGTCTAAAAGGAAATTGAAAGAGTTGTGATGAGAAAAATACACTGTGATAACAAGAGTTAAGCCTTGGTGTATGCATTTATGAAGACAGGAAATGATTACACCGGTTTTGCAGAAGACAAGTATACCGGTATGTTAAAATGATCTGCAATTTCTAATCAATCAAAGCTTCAACAAGAGCAAAGAATCTAGTGATAAGTTACAAGTTATTACATTTATTTTCCAGGGAAATACCGAGTACAATACCATGGAATGTACTGTGGGAGTATTATCTGTCTCAACATCGTGGGATAAGAAAACCTCAAAGCTAATAAATGATTTCTGCAAAAAATCACTGAAAAAAGAGCCGCATGAACTTTCAAGAATTCACTGTACTGTCCTTGATGATGAGATGCATGAGGATCTAAAGAAAGAGGCAGAACTATGTGGCGTAAATTTGATTCCAGCAACCAGACCCAAATGGTCTACTGCTGTTGAAGATCCACCTGCAATCAATTGGCTTCTAAATCATGCCAACTACTATCCAGGACTGGCGAAATTGGACAGTATTGCACACGTGGTTGGGTTATTGGCGAAGACAAACAATTCTGCATCTGCAATACACGAAAGTCTTTTCCCTGAAGCGCAGCTTCATTTAAAACCTGACCCACCTGGCATTGCATTGTTTGTTTATGATACCTGGAACAAAGATGAGCTAGGTCTAACAGGATTTCACAGAAATCTTGTCCAAGATTTCTGTGACAGGAAGGCCAAGGCAGGAGAAACTCTGAAAGCCTACTCCACTGTTCTCGATGTTGAAATCAGTGACAACCAGAAGAAAGACGCTGAGAGCTGTGGTGTTATCTTGATTCCAGCACAATTAAAGGAAAGAGCTGACCCAAAAGATGAAATCCCAGAATTGAAGTGGTTGCTGAATCATGACATATACTATCCAGACCTTAAAGATTTAGAAAGTGTCCAATATGTGATTGGTTATGCTCCAAAGACAGGACTTGCAGCAGCTGATATCCGAGCCCAACTTTTTCCAGATGCAAAGTTAGTTCTCATCAACCATGCTTGTCCAGAAACTGCATGTCTGCAAGCTGAAGAGTATGGATTGATGGAATTTCAAGAGAAGATGCTGCGTATTGCTTGTGAAGCTGACCTGTTGTTTTCCATTGGACCAAGGATCCACCAATATTTCCAGAATGCATATCGGGCAGACATTGAAGGCAGGGACTTGTCTGAAATTCCACATGAAGAGATTCTTCCACAACTAAGTGACGCCTTTTGGACAAAATACCCAAAGCTGCAGGAGATCACACAACATAACATACTAACATATGGCCAGATAGATACAAAGGAAGCCATCAAAAAGTGCTTGTCAATAGCAACATTGATCAACACTGCAGCTATGGATAGAAAAACAAGTAACACAAACCCACCTGAATGGAAGATACAAGGTGCATCAAGAGAGGCCTCAAAGTCTTACAAGGCCCTATTTGGTGACAAAACCACAGCTGATCAGATCCTGCCAACATTTCAAACCAGCTTATCAGCAAAAACACTGTTGACATCCCTTCAACAATGCCATCTTTGCATACCGATGCCGTGTTACACAGATTACAGTTTTCATGGTTTAGAGGCAATGGTATTTGGACTACCAACCTACCTTGTCAAAAACTCTGACATAGCATACTTTATCAAGAAGTACTTTGGAATATTCGAACATAATTGGATTGTGGAATGTCCTGATGAAAACCTCAGCAAGAAAATTCTACAACATCTATCCAACACCTCATTGGAATTTCAGAAAGCGAAAGCCCTAAAGAAGAGCATGGTTGAAAATGAAGCTGTAACAACAGTATATGCCAAGTTTGCATCTCTGCTGACTATCAAGAAACCAACTGCTGATGAACATAAACAGCAGATTCTGAAAAGAGATAAGAAAGGTACACTTATGAGTGAAAGATTATTTTCTTTAAAGTTTTAGCTCACATTTGGTATACCAATGTAAGGTTATTGATAAGCTGAAGTGGGTGGCTTCTGTATGAATGTGTGTATGTACGCACAGTATATCCCTCAACATCAAAAACACAGGAACTGTTGTACATTTTAGCGTGGTTTTTTGTGTGGATACATCCTGGGCTATAGATGTGACTTTGGTCAAATGAAGTTTTCATTGCCCACATTATGCAAATGAGCATTAAAAATGTGAAAATGGTCAAAAATTAATAACTCAGGATCCGCTGTTTTGATTGCTTTGAATATAAGTATGCAAATACCTTAGGTGGACCTTATACAGTTTTACGTATATCCTGAAGATATCTTGAATTTTGTATATTTGCTGAATTAGTTGGTTATTTTCCTCATTTTAAAGTAAAAATTCTTCTTCTCCGAAACTGCTGGCCCAATTGCTCTCAAATTTTGGTTAGATATTTGCAAGGGTGTTACTCTTCTAATTTGTTGAAGTTATGACAAAATTGACAAAATTACTGTTTTGGGGCAATTTTTGTTATTTTTGGTCAAAAAATTGTAAAAAATCTTTTGTTTTTAAAACTGCTGGATAGACAGCTTTTATATTTGGTATACAGATGTCCAGGATGACAAAACTTGGATATGTGAAAATTGTCCTGAAATATGCAAATTTGTATTTTTAAGATAATTTTGTCATTTTCGTTTAAGAAAACATATTTTTAAGGCGATTTTGTCATTTGTGGTCAAGAAAATTTGTTCTTAAAACTACTTGTCTGATAGCTTTGTAATTTTGTATATGTTATCAGTTAGGTAAATCTTCTGCTCAAGAAAACTCTAAAATTTGTATAATTTCTAATGTTCTCAGTCCTTAAATGACCTCAGACCTTAAATGACCTATATCAACCCAGGATATGTTGTGAGACTGTGGTTGAGGCTTTGAACATAATTTTGTCCTATTTGGTATCAATTTGTAGTGAAATTTGATCCAGAAATTGAACACAAGGCTGAGGCTTAATTTTTCATTGCAGGCCAATTTTTGCAACTTTTCCATATAAGACACACAAGAACAGATAAGAAATTTGGATCCAGGATAATTCCAGATGTCACTACCCTCCCAAAGTGGAAGGCAAAGGCATTTCACTATCTGTAACTAACAAGTGCTGTTCACATTGGTCAAGGGGTGGGAAATTTGATATTGGCGGAGTGGAGGGGGAGGGGTAGAAGATTGATGAGGTAGCATTAATTGTTTTACCTGATTCTTTGTACATTATTTTGTTCCACTCTCCCACCTTTTATTTTTGTCAAGCCTTCTCTGGCTGATGTTTTTTATTGACATTTGCTAATGTATGTAGGATCTGCTTGTCTCATTGTTATAGTAGTTGATATGCATGTTTCTAAAGTTGACCTCCAGTACCTAAGTTGCAGATCTTATTTGCGTTTGTCATTCTTGTCTTTCTGGTTGTACTGTGTAGAAATCATTGTCATAACATCAACGTAGAATTTTGCTGCATTGAACAGATAGAAACAACATTCATCATTGATCTGTGGTACCCATACTAGTATTCAATCAAATGTGAGCAACACTGTATCATTGGCATAATTTTTTTTATTAAGAAGTTTTCAACTTCACCTTCATCACATCAGACATTATATTCAGTTTGTTGCAGATATGAATTCTACGTTTGTTTGTGTCAATGTGTTCAATTATCTCAAGATGTGTTGCATTTTCACTGTTATACTGGAACATCTGTGGCCACTTTAGTTTTGATTAAGCGCACTTGAAGTAGTCAGGAATTCTGTTTGTACAAAGCTAAACTAGCTCTATCTAGGGCTAGGGCTGTCAGATGCTATAGCAGTGATCTCATAAAAGTGTGCTGCCTTAAGGTGGAGCTGCATGTTGCCAACAGTTTTTTCAAAGCAATATTTCTCATCAAAGATGACAAGGAAACCCCCTCATACACTATATTTTCAAAAAGCAGAGACTCTAAAGTTTAGTATGGTAGCAGTAGTGTAGTCGAAGGATGAAGTAGGTGTATATTTGGGGTAAAAAGCCTCAATTTTGGTATTAATGATAAAAATTAATTTAAGTCAAAAGTTTGACGTTATTTTCTGAAATGTAATATTTCACTTGAAACAAGAGTATATGTAGAAAAAAAAGACTATTTTTTTTGCATTATCTACCCTCATTCTAAAGTGGCAAAGGTTGAAAGACTGACACTCAAAAAAGTGATTTCCTGTAAAATCATGATTAGCAAAATTAAAATGCCTCTTATTCAAAATGTAGTAACTGTACTGTCAAATAAAATAGTCGTTTTGTTATATAGCATTTAAAGAACATTACGTGAAAATTTCAGAAAATTGACCCAGCCAAAGTGGAATTAAATTCTTTGGAAATTCTGAAATTGGGAGGAAAAATAACCCAGTAAATCATGTGATTTGCATACATTTGCATAGATTAACACTTCTGTATTAGGCAACTTACGACTGTTTGACAAGCTAAAAGGTGAACCCAACCAATATTTTCATCTTTGGTTAACAAATTATTTAAAATTGAATGAATATTTGCAAAAAAGTGATTTTTGAGCAAAATACGCTATGTTGGGTGCAGTGTCCCCTTAATAAACTAATTATCACGTAGAGGCTTTTAATGAATAGAAGTGGTATCATATGTCTCAATTTTAACACAGAGTGCCAATCATTAGCTTTCATTTACAACCCTTGGTAGGCTTTGTGTTGTCTTTATACAAGCAGAATTTCTGTCTGTATCAAGTAGGCTTGATCAACTCTAAAGTGGCCATGGGCGTATATTTGATTCATATAAACTTTATGAAATTGCAAAATTGAACAAAGGGTTTGAGAAATTATTATAAGTTAGAAAGCTGGCTCATCAGTAAGGATGTATAAAACCATAAACCCTTATAAATATCAGAGTAACTAATGGCAGATAAATCTTGTTTTGAAAAAGATTCCACAGATTCTATGGTGATTAAAGTCTTGGTGTTATTACTCATCGAGCTCAGTGAATGTTAGAAATGTCTGATTGGAAAAAAGTAAGAGTTACCAACAAATATTTCTGTTCCCTTGTCAGGTAAAATACCTCAACACGTAGAAGAAACTGTCAAACCATTGTCACAATCTCAGGCTATTGTAAAAGAGAAATACCGGACAGAAAATGCAAAACCGATGCAAACTTTCACTGAAGGAGAGGATGACATTCCACAGGCACAGACAACTGTACTACAGAAAGCCAAGACAACGCCAGGATATGAAACACAGAGATTACCAGAAACCATGCAAATATACTCAGAGATTGTGGTAGCAGATACATGTAACCCTCAGCTGACACAGATGGAGAAAAGTAACACTACACTGCCTGATATGATTGGAAAAGAAGCGAGCAAATCTGCAGTGCATACAGAACCAGAATTGGTTGAAAAGATAGACACTGTTGGTGAATCCTCGACCTCAGGACTAGTTGAAACAACTCAAGAGGAACAAGGTACATGTAAATCTCTATTTATCAGATGTTGTATTTCTGTTATAGGCATTCATAGTACCGGTGTGTAAACTCATAATTCTTGATTTTGTATGTAAACAGGTAATGCTCAATATTTATATCACAGTTGGTGAGGGCAGATCACCTGTTGGAATTTCTTTACAATGAAAATAGTTTATGAGTGGCAAGTACTCCAATTACACTGATATATGATTCTGTTCCTTACTCGTTGTCCTCCATTCTTTGAAGGAAAATACAATACATTTACAGAACATTTCAAATTACTTCAACAGCTCGCTTTGTGTGACAAACAAGTTGTATACAGAACATGCACAATAACGTTGGGTATCACATCACATTTAAAGTCACTAATTCACTCTTTGATGACATTAAACCAGCAAAGAACAACTCTGTCTGGACAAATAGCTGATCAGTTGATTGCACAGTGGATCTAGCTATATGAAACTATATCCAACTACCGTATATATGAAACTTAAGTAATAGATTTCATTACTTTGTACTTAAAGTAATCTGTTTATATATATATATATATATATATATATATATATATATATATATATATATATATATATATATATATATAACAACGGTGATTATGATGGTGATGTGATATATATATCAGTTGATTGCACAGTGGATCTAGCTATATGAAACTATATCCAACTACCGTATATATATATATATATATATATATATATATAACAACGGTGATTATGATAGTGATGTGATACCTAAACTAATTGTGTATATTTGAAAAACAATATTTTTTCCAACAAAGTGAGTTGAGGGTAATATGAAAATCACTCCAAATCTGTGTCGTTTTGGCCTCTTCTAGCTCACATTTTTGCACATTTTTGTTGTTATATTCCTAGACTCTGTAACTGTACGAATAGGACTGGATGATGCAAATTATTCCAAATGTCTGAAAGAACTTGAAAAACAATTTGCAGCCCTCTCAGCACAACCAAGATTGGACCACATACAAAAATTGATGAGTAACCTGGAGGCTCTATGGAGAGACTGTAAACAGGCACTGAAACGCAAAGTGGAAGATTTAGTGGGTGATAAAGATGGCTGTCAACAGTTAAAGAAACTCTGCAAGGAGAAACTTGGTGATGATGTGGATCCAACCAATCTGACAGCCGAGTCCCTAGGAATTCTGCTTAGGTTCCTTACTCTTTACAATCTCTACAAACTAAAGCAGATTTGTAGATCTGGAAGTTTGGCCAAAATATTTGAACCATTACTGATAACAGATGAAATGATAAAGATTGCTGACAAAGTTGGACTCAAACTACAGTTAAAAGCAACTTATGACACAGAAAAGTTTAATGAAGTTGAACTTTTCTTCATCAATAGTAAGTTATTAGCTGTTTTACTTTCTAATATGAAAACAAAACTTGCAGAAGATCTAAACGTTTACAAGTATTTGCCATCAATCTGTAATCAATTAATCCTTCAAAATTCAAATTTTTTCATATGTAGATTTTATACCTGCATTGTGCAATGTGATTTCACAAACTGAGTCTAACCAAGTGCAATCTAAGATCACTGGACATTGCTAGGTATGTGACTTGAGATCCAAGGCACATTAGAACGGTGACTTTGTGATTTCATCTTGTTTTTCAAGCAGCCTGTAGTTACTTATCAGTGTACTGGTGAAATTTACATCTCAACTGTAATAGATTATGAACTAGTATTTTGTGTAATGAATAAGGAAAAAGTGAAGGCTGTCAATAATGAGGTGTTATTGCTACTATTAAGGTTCCAAGACAAGAAATTGACCATTTTAAACTAACAATTCTCTAGTGTTTAATAAGCTCAGAACCCCCGTAAATAATATATTTTCAGAAAGCGTAGATATAGGGGAACATTTTGAGTACCATAGTGTCACCATTATTGACATAGCTATCACGTGACAGGTAATTTGCATAACCTTTCAAAAATCGGTTTTCCCTATGTTTTGTTTCAATGCTTTGAGATATGTGGCTGAAATTTGTGTGAGTGCAAGCTGTTCTGACGGTCTTCAAAAGTGTGTCTCAGAATTTCTTTAAACTTTCTTAAACAGTTTTTATGCCAGAAAAACTTCCAGAGCAGTGAATTTAACCGTAGTTGATTTCTTTAAAATTGTGCTCCAAAAAAACTAAGCAAGATATAAAAAATCTGAGACACACTTTGGAAGAGCGTTTTAACAGCTTGCATTCCAGCAAGTTTGAGTCAGATATTTTGAAGTATTGAGACAAAACATAGGGAAAACCGATTTTTGAAAGGTTATGCAAATTATCTTGTCACGTGATAAACAATGGTAACACTGTGGTTACCAAAATGTTCCCGTATATCTAGGCTTTCAGAAAATGTATACATTACGGGGGTTCTGAGCTTATTAACCGTTAGAGAATTGTTAGATTAAAAAGGTCAAATTTCTTGTCTTGGAACCTTAATAATATTTCCTATAACCAATCTATTCTAAAACTTTTCCCCTTTCAGGAGACGGTGGTGGAACAATATCTGCAAGATTCAAAGATGATGTTGTTGACAATGAAAATGGTGATAACACAACTTTTGACAGCCATGGCATTGATAACAGAGAAGAAATGACAGATTTTAATCCCAATGTGAGTGAAAATACCAAGACGCTTATTTTCATGTCTGAATCACTTTTATTTACTCCCTCATACAATTGGGCAAGAGGGTCATTTGCAGGAAGGGTACCTATTACCCCTACTCATTTTTGCAGTGAAAAATCTCCAAGAGTACTTTGCCAAGAGTCCATCGAATTCTCAAGTTTAAAATTTGCTATCCACTGACAGTAAAGTTCAGTACTCTAGCCACATCCAAGTCTCAATCTTACTGGGGATCCAGCTATTTATCAAGTTAGCAATGATTACCTCTTTTAATTTTTGCCATTGTTTGAATGCCAGAGATTGGAAGTGTCACAGTTTCATCAGAAGAATATAGTACACAACTGTATACCGTATGTTGACTATCAACTGTATTACACAGCCTGTTGATACTTTTTAATAACATTTTTATTGGTTCATTTCTTTTGTAAGACCACAGCAACTGTCCAAACAGACAATGATCAGAGTGACCTACAACAAGGTATGTGTAGATATTGAGTCTTGTTCACATTACAACTTCTATACTCATCATTTTACCGGTACTTTAGCCTTCGCGTATCAATCTTGGTAATTTTACTATTGTAAACAATTAACCAATACCTATACAAGTGAATAAAACATGGTTGAAATTCATACTTCCTTGGTAGTGGCAAGTGAATGTCCATCAAGATTCTATTTGTCAAAGGCTTGTCCAAGAGTTTTACCATCCAATGGTATTTAGCAAATTCATAGAGATTTGCCATTCCCTACTAACCAATCACAGTATGTGTACCTTGCTCATGTACATGTATCTTGATAGTAAGAAAACTGATTTAGCTGTAGCAATTTGTGAAGTAACAAATCATGCAATTGGCTGCCTACTAGATATTGAGTACAACTGTATGGCGCAGCACCACACTTGGTACATATTACTAGTCCATATTCTCCCCCTTGCTTCGCAGGAATGTGTTGTTTCAAAGGACATTCTGACAGTCGATAAAGAAGCGAGTGTTCTTTGCATTTATAATATATGAAAAATGTAGAGGGAATAGCAACATTTTATATAGAAGTGTAAAAACTGGCAAAACGATATAAAGTGTTTTTGATACTCTCTCTTTTGAAAAGAGAGTTTACTGGACCATTTGGTCTACTGATTTCATATTATACATGTATGACTGTATTCAGGCATACAGGAATAGATAGTCCCACTTTCACATTTGCCATAATTTCCCAGTTTAGAGAGAACTTATGAATTGGATACCAGTAGGATATCCTGGTAAAATAGATGCAATAAAACGTAAACACAGATTTACAAAGTATAACTAAGTATCTGTATGTAATTTTTATTTAAAACAATTATGTATAGTACATTCTGGTTATTACACGTCTATCATGGGTTTGTACTCAACGATTCCTACTGATCATACCTTAATATCATTTCAGAAAAGGATCTGGCAAAGTTGTTGCTACTTGAGGTTAACCCAGCACAATATGTTCAGTCGTCCACTGGAAGTGCTGTACAGACAATGTTCAAAGCTGAGAATTCGTGCATCAGACTGAAAGGGAGGCAGTGTGATATTCTGCAAGTACTGACAACAAATACAGACACAGTTCAACATATCCTATCCCATAGACAGGATATCTTAGCACTTCTTGGTGTTACAAGGTATCTCTTGACTGATGGAGCATGTCAGGACATGACCACCCAAGGTAAGAGCTGCGAATATGTAGTGGTGCTGTGGTGTATATTGATTGCACTGGGGTCATGGGTATTGCCACAGAACTGCTGTGAGCCAACCCATAGACTTTTTTGGTAGTTTACTATGACACCGATCGGTGTCACTGATTTTGCTTGCAAAATAATGGAATAGGTTCATCTTTGAAAAAATCAACCAGTGTACCATCTTTATCACTGGCTATCAACAACTCATCCCATACTCCTGCCATCTCGACTGTGGCATATAATCTTTTTAACTATTTTTCTGTGAGCGGTAGACAGCCTATGCGACATTTGCCCTCTCGTGCAAAGCATATTAAAAATGTGTTAGGCAAAAAGTAGGAACCGTCACTGCTGGCACCATAAGGTTTCATGAAGGCAGGTCAAAAGTGGTATGTCGTTGGCTTCTGAAGTATCTGTGTAGATATTCAGTTTTCAAGAAGAAGAAATGTGTTATGCTACAACTATCTGTATAAGATTCTCTGCAAATATTATTTCATAATTTGAATATTTTATGTGTAGTGAGTACACTCCCCTGCTCAGTATCAGAACAGCCCAGAATATGAACACAAGCTGACTTTTATGCGCTTTTCCTGTAATTAGTGAGATATATCCAGTGTATTTTGCACAGCAAAATCTGCCTATGTGATCAACTGACAGACTGGTGGGAGTTGAAATTTGTCTGCTGGTGTCAAATCCGTTTTTTGGCAAGTTTTTTAATTATTTGATATTATAAACTCGCACATTTCATGCAAATATTTGTCTTAAACTTTTTACGCGTAGTCATAATATTTACAGGAAAGAAAGGTTATTTTATTTTGACTTTGTAATTGCCTTGAAATTGAATGTATTTGGCATTGTTGTTTTTCTGCATGCATTGGGCATTTAAAAAAAACACATTTTTTTTGCAAAAATACAAGTATTTTTGTCCAAAAGTGTACATGCCCAAATTCAGAATAAAATTAGTGACGTAAATCTTAGAATGCAGGTAAGATTCTCAAATTTTCTAATAAAACATTTGTACACAACAAGAAGTGGTGATAAATTAACATTTTAAGTAAAATAAAAACAGACACCCAATGCAACTTAGTAACTTACTGTATGTCGTGCATTCATGTTTTCTAGAAAATTAAAATGCGTAAGGGAGGAGGGGTCAATTGACATGAAATTCATGAATATAACTTACAGCTAATGGAGCTTTACCAGTATTGTCAAACATTGCCTGTATCTTTTGTTAAATTAATATCAAATCTAGGGGGTTTGTTCCATGCTCATATTAGAATTTTATAATGAAATGTCTATCAGCGAGAAAGCAGATTGGAAATGGTGCAATTTGATGTCAACTTTGGTTGCAATAAATTACCAAAATTCTCTAGTTTTTGGTGTTCCTTTATTAGGCATCTTATTCCATTACTGGGCAACTGTAGATGTCAGAATGATTAGGGCCCTCACTTTAACAACCTGTGAAGAAGGGTTCATACCCTACCCTCATGACAGTACATACCCTGAGTAACATTCCCAGTATGGAAAACATGTGGTTCATTGCCACAGGTAAATGATACTAGAAGGAGCATCAGAGTGTTCTGATATGGCGTATTTTCTAATACTCGGCTATGATTTGCACAACACGTAGCCGCGCACAGCTTGGGTGCTGACTGTACTTCAAAGCTTGCTGAGATGATTAGGAAACAATGAAATGGGCCATTGCGCTCCGTATAATGGTATTTTTTAGCTCCGCTGTCAGTGACAAGGAGCTTATCAAATTAGGTTGATTTTCCGTCGTCGTTGTCCGTCGTCCGTCAACAATTGCCTTCTCCTCTGCAACCGCAAGTCCGATTGTTTTGAAATTTTATATGCAGTTCACTTGGGGTGACTTCACTTAAGTTTGTTCAAATTGTGATGAAATTTGCATATTTGTATTTTTGGGGCCTACAGATGAACTAAATGTGATATTTTGTGATATTTTGAATTTTGTGATATTATGAAATCTGTTATTTTGTATTTTTGGGGCAATTTTTGCCATTTTTGGTCCAAAAATTTGTTTCTCAAAAACTACAAGTCTATAGCTTTGATATTTCATATATACAGGTTCCAAGGGATTATTTTAATATATAATATATTGAAATTATGGTGAAATCTGCAATTTTTATTTTTGGGGGCAATTTTTGCCATTTTCGGTCAGAAAATAATCGCAATCATACCAATCCATAATCCAATAACACTAGGTCAAAATTTGTAAGACAATAGTTGTAAACATAGACACAAAACAGCACAGAACAGACAGTAA
>LD343216.1:27683-56830 GCA_001465055.1 Ptychodera flava | reverse complement strand
ACTTATAATGGTCATCCTTTATTGTAACATTAAAATTATCCATGAATGACTTATGGTTTGCCAAAATTTCAGATTTGCTGAACATTGATTGTCTGTAAGTGGAGTTGAAGATAAGAGAAAGAAAAGATCATCAGTGATTTCATTTTCAAAAAACTACTTGTCAGATAGCTTTGGTTGACACGTTCTTAGGGATGATCCAATGTGATATATTCAAATTATGATGAAATCTTCAATTGTGTATTTTTGCAGCTATTTTAGCCACTTTTTTCTGGCCACTGAAATGAGCTATCAAAGATTTCCACCTTCTTCATCAGCCTTTAGTTATTTCTTAGTTGTTTGTCATTGGCAATATTTGCTCTTTTCCATCATCACAGCACTGGAAGTACAACTCTCCAGGAACGGTATTAAAGTTCTAACTCCCACAGTACCAGATGAAAATGTTAGTTTAGTTGCTAGAAGCTTACTTCCAAGAGAAATTAGCCAGATCCAAATTACTGACTACATAGTTGAGCTGTCAGCAAGAGTAAGTGAGAAAGATTCTAAAATAGATCTTCAAAATTCCGTTCTAAAGCATCAACTAGATGAAGCCACAAAGGGAAAGGCCACTTTGGAAGAACAAATAACAGATTTAACACAGAAATTAGACAGTAATGAGAAATCATTTATGAGGCAAAAAAAATCTATGAAAGAGAAATTTTCATCTGAACTGGAAGAGAAAGAAAAGATGATCAGTGATCTAGAGGCTATGAGAGAAACATTTTCATTCAAACTGGAAGAGAAAGAAAAGATCATCAGTGATCTAGAGGCTATGAGACAGACATTTTCATCTGAACTGGAAGAGAAAGAAAAGATCATCAGTGATCTAGAGGCTATGAGAGAGACATTTTCATCTGAACTGGAAGAGATAGAGAAGATCATCAGTGATCTAAAGGCAAAACTGTCGAAATTTGGACATCGACATTCCAAAGATAGTGAAGGTATGGTGATAGGGCGTTCTTTTCTGCAGCCCCATTTTTATGGAACAAGCTTCCAGTGAATATTCGTTCTTGTAATAATTTTAATACTTTTAAACGTATGCTTAAGATACACCTTTTAAGTTGGCTTTCTCTATTGACTAGACTAGCTTTTTTATGATTTTGCTTGTTTTTAACTTTCTCGATCAATTAGATTTTTATTAGTTATCCATTTTCTTATTGTAATGTATCTGTCAGCGGCTGTGATCACTTTTTTCTGTGGAGTTTGTCGCTTTACAAATAAATTATTATTATTATTATTATTAAGTGGTCACTGTTTTTGGTTAAATGACCTCAGTCCTTATTCCAAAGAATAATTATGCAAACAACAGATTTTTTTCATTTCTGTTGCCCATATTTAGAAATCACTGACTCTACAATGGATGATGCTCTCACCAAAACTAACATCCCAAGCACAGGGGATGTGCAAATATCAAAACCTGAGATGGCTGGCAGAGATGACAGTGAGATGGAGGCAGCCACATCAACACAACCTGAGACTGGTAGGGAGGGAAGTGAGACGGAGACAGCCACACCTGCAAAACTACAGATGCCAGGAGGAGAAGTTGGCAGAAAAGACACAAAAAAGTTCCCCATTACATTTCTTGCTGAAAAGACTGACCATGAGAAAGAAGAGCAAGGTACAAAGTGTGAAAAGGATCCGAAACACGAAATACTGGGTAATTTACTTTTATATGACACAATTACATGATTTCTATCACATACGTAATATCTGTATATGATATTGTAAAATTGAAGCCAGTGTTGCATGATAATTGTATCTTGCTGAAGATGTCCATATAGTCATACACCATGGATACAGGGACAAACTACAGTGATAACCCCTATTGCTACACATTTAGGCATTATGAACTACAATGAGCTCTAATGATTTGACTTCATAATGGTAGATCAAAAGAAATGATTTTACTATGGGAATGTTTGCAAATTTGGAAAGAGAGATTTTGTCCATCATGGCAGTAGTATATATGGACAAGAATTTTTTGTAAGGTTCCTGGGATATTTACCATCTGAATAATCTCCCCGTTGGAATTGTTGGATCAAGAATATTCACTTTCATATACCCTGGTATGCTAGCTGGGAGAGTGAGTGCACCAGAAATGGACTGATTTGTTTGCACATTCTGTCTTAATACATGCTAGATATTCATGTGATGAATATCCATTGGTTATTTCTTATGACCATATTGCCCTTGATGTGTGTGTTAATTGGCAAAAGGAATGTTGAATTATGTAAAACTGCAATAATACACTTATCGTGCATGCAGATACGATGATATACTGTTGACACTGCCACTCCAACTTGGACGACATGCCAATCTAGGCCTGCAAAAGCGTTGTTTATGTTCAAGTCCTGTTCAATCCCTGAAATTGTGGTGAAACAGTGTTTTTGCTGAATTAGAACCAAAGGTGAGAATGCCTTGGGCTTGGTCAACACACTGAATCTTCCGCAGAGAAACTTTGTAACACATAGCCTATGACATTTGACAATGGCTATGCCGAACACAGCTTGTCAATATTGACATGTTTAATGGATGCACAGTATGCGTCATACAATGTGCAGTACACTTTAGTATTCGAAGTGTGCCGACAAAGAGAGGACATGGCACAGACCAACCTGTCTTTTTGTATAAAAATGAATAATATACATTTGCGGGCAAAGAGAATGTCACAAACCACTACTACGAAAATAAAAAAACCATCAATAACTAACGTATCAATTGGTTAATTTTCCATTAATTGCAAATCGTCATGTTTGTGTTACATGCATGGCCAACCACTTTGTATTTCGAAAGTTGCACCATCACGAAGCGTATTTGGGTGCAACTCTAATTCTGATCGATGTTGCGATACAAGCGAAAGTAAAATAATTATGAGAACGCGGCTCCACACATTGGCTATTGAATTGGTAATGTTGTGTACTCGTTCAGTGTCTATTTTTAGCTCCACTGTCAGCGACGCGGAGCTTATCAAATAGGTTGATTTTCCGTCGTCGTCCGTCATCGTCCATCGTCGTCCGTCGTCCGCTGTCTGTCAACAATTGCCTTCTCCTCTGAAACCACAAGTCCAATTGCTTTGAAATTTTATATGCAGTTCACTTGGGGTGACCTCACTAAAGTTTGTTCAAATCGTGGTGAAATTTGCATATTTGTACTTTTGGGGAATTTTTTGGTGTTTTTGGTAAAACAATCTTCTTCTCTGAAACCGCTTGTCCGATTACTTTGAAATGTAATATGCAGTTTACTTAGAGTGACTTCAGTCAGATTTGTTCAAATTGTGGTAAAATTTGCATATTTGTTTTTTTAAGGCAATTTTTGTCATTTTTGGTAAAAATATCTTTAAAAATCTCCCCTTCAAAACTACCAGTCAGATAGCTTTGATATTTGGTACATATGTCCCTAGAGATGATCTATTTCAGATTTGTTCAAATTGTGCAGAAATATGCAAATTTGCATTTTTAAGGCAATTTTTGCCATTTTTAGACAAAAAATATATTTCTCAAAAAGTACTGGTCTGATAGTTTTGAAATTTGGTATACAGGTTTCTATAGATGCACTAAGTAATATATATTGAATTTCTGATGAAATCTGTAATTTTGTATTTTTGGGGCAATTTTTGCCATTTTTGGTCAAAAAATGTGTATTTCCAAAACTACTTATCTGATAGCTTTGAAATTTGGTATAGAGGCTCCTACACATAAACTAAATGATACTTATTGAAATTATGATGAAATCTGCAATTTTGTAATTTTGGGGCAATTTTTGCCATTTTTGGTCAAAAAATGTGTATTTCCAAAACTACTCATCTGATAGCTTTGCAATTTGGTGTACAGGTTCCTACAGATCACCTTAATAATATTTATTGAAATTATGATGAAATCTGCAATTTTGAATTTTTGGGGCAATTTTTGCCATTTTTGGTCAAGAAATGTGTTTCTCAAAAAGTACTGGTCTGATAGTTTTGAAATTTGGTATACAGGTTTCTATAGATGCACTAAGCAATATATATTGAATTTCTGATGAAATCTGCAATTTTGTATTTTTGGGGCCATTTTTGCCATTTTTGGTCAAAAAATGTATTTCCAAAACTACTCATCTTATGCCTTTGATATTTGGTACACAGGTTCCTACAGATCACCTTAATGATATTTATTTAAATTATGATGAAATCTGCAATTTTGTAATTTTTGGGCAATTTTTGCCATTTTTGGTCAAAAAATGTGTTTCTCAAAAAGTGCTGGTCTGATAGCTTTTAAATTTAGTATACAGGTTTCTCTAGATGAACTAAATGATATTTATTGAAATTATGATGAAATCTGGAATTTTTTATTTTTAGGGCAATTTTTTCCATTTTTGGTCAAAAAATGTGTTTCTCGAAAAGTACTGGTCTAACAGCTCTGAAATTTGGTATACAGGTTTCTGTAGATGAACTAAATTTGATCTTTTGAAATTATGATGAAATCTGCAATATTTATTTTTGGGGGCAATTGTTGCCATTTTTGGTCAGAAAATTTTGTTCTCAAAAATCTACTCATCAGATAGCTTTGGTTGACATGTTCTTAGGGATGATCCGCTGTGATATATTCAAAGTATGATGAAATCTTCAATCGTGTATTTTTGCAGCTATTTTTGCCACTCTTTTCTGGCCACTGCATTAAGCTATCAAAGATTTCCACCTCCTTCATCACATGTCAAAAATAGTTATTCTCTATAAAACACAGCGGAGCTATATCGGCCGCTAGGTCGCTTGTTGTATAGTATATTCATGTTATGTACTGTGTTGTGTATCAGCTATTTGGTGTTAGAAATTGGCCTGGTGAGACGAAGCCATGGTTATGTCTGAGCCACCATGATCCTTAAATGCTTTTGATTCAGAACCTTGAGCAGTTCCTTCTTCAGCCGCTAGAGTTTATGTGTTTTCAGGTTCGTATTTGATTGTTTTGCTCTTCTAGCAGTATCGTTAAAATGTCTGTGTTTCAATTTGTTGGGGCTTGTGTTGAAGACGCTGTCACTGCGTCGTTTCTGTTCATTTGCTTGTTTGTGCAGTGTTGCCTTCATGAATGTGTCTCTAATGATTTTGATTCTTCTCATTGATTGAGATCAGGGTTGTAAAGTAAGAATTGGTGTTTTCGATCAAGATCTCTTGATCATCAGTAGCTTTACTTAAAGCAGCAATTTTTAATCCCAGGTTCTTGCATTAGTGGAGTTCTCCTCCCAGTAAAATACTTGGCCAGTGCGATGTTTGATTCTATAACATTAATTACACAAACTGATCTCAACCTTTTGGCACCTTTTGCTAATCCTGCAAACAGAGTTTATACAAACGTTTGATTGACGGTTGGTTAAAATCACCAATGGTCATTGATTCCCCACCACCAATGCTCGAACACGGCCCAGACCGTGGCTTGAAGTTCCTAAAATATCGTCTTTTGTTAGACTTTGAATAACCACAGCAGGAGTTTGATCAGTAGCAGCTTCACGCTGACCGCTTGGCAGTCTGTCTGCGTTTTTGCAGCTGGAAAAAACTAAAAAGTAGCATTTTCTGGAGCGTGTGCATGACATGTGTGTTGTGTGTTTTGTGTCTGGCACTTACACAATGAATGCCGCCATATAGCTTTGCACACTTTTAAAGGGAGGGTCTGCCTTTAATGTGGATTGTGGTTCATGTTCATGAGTTAAAACACGCACGTGTAAACCCCACTTCATTTGACACTGCTCAATGCTTCTCAGTACAATTAGTTATCTGAGATCAATATTTTGTAGCAGGTATCATCAAATTTGGTGTAGGAATTTCACAGTGATATCACCAATTACAAAAGTTCATTAAAATGCAAATGAACAGATAATTGACGTGGCACTCACAGTATCATCATAATGTTTTGAGATTGTCATCATGAGTGAAACGTTTCATGAAATTTTGTTCAATATTAATTCTCAAAATTATAATGTCAACACTGTCATTACTGTCTCCATAGGAAACCACTGTGTGAAAAAAAAATGTATTATAGCTTCATTAACATGCAAGTCAGTACACTAACCAAAATCTAATCAGTCCTTGCCATTAGCATATGCTACCTGTCTAATGAATCTGACTTGAATCCGTTCATTCTTGAGTTAAATATATCGTGTATTAAACAGACAGACAGCCAGTACACCCCCACACACACAAGACATCGCTACAACGTTAGCTCAAGTGAGAACTAGTTCAGATGTAGATAATTGTACAGAAGATGCAGTGATAGATAGCACTGATCAATCATCGGTGGTGAGGATAATGCAAGTAAAGTTAATACAGAAAATATGCAGGGAATTGAAGAGTCAAAGAAAGACACAGAGACAAGTCAATATCGATACTGTTTTAAGAAAGCAACCCAAATATTTCGGTTTTGCAATCACTATTTGACATGCTACTTGTATGACAGGAATTGTAGGAAGTAGACCAATCTCAGTGTCTGAAATGCAATGTGTTTAGTTAGGAAAATTTGAAAGCATCAGGTCAAGATTCAGGTCCATTGGAAAGGAAATATCAGGTTAAAACCCCACTAGCTGTAACGCTTGAAATTTGTAGATCACCTAAAAAAGGTTTCCTATTTTCTCTGGCTTTCTTTAAATTCTACCCATTTAAAGTATATAGTCTTTTTCTACCTTACAAAACCATTCTTTGGTGAAAAATTTGACAAGTAAATTTAAATTTGACCGTTATACTGATTTCCCGCCATTTTTTAAAGCTGGTAATATTACAAAGAAAACAAAGCATATGATGTCCCAGTGGAATACATTCAGCACTATGCATTACATTGGACCACTCTGTTGTTTCCATGAAGATTCCAATGTATAATGGTATAATGCACGATGTACACTGTTTTTGCTATATTTGCATGAGAGTGCCATTTTACCGGTATGTGTGGGAACACGTTTATTATTATTTATCTTGTTCAAAATTGCACATGCAGTCCCACTATAGGGAAAAAGTGCGTGACTAGAGTGAGAAACTGACGCTTTCTCGCAATCAGTGAGAATCTGTTCTTATTCTCACCGCTGTCGGTGAGAAAATTTTAATCTCCACTGAAGATTGGTGAGAAATGCACTCTTTGCGAGAATCAAGTGTGAGAACAAATTCTCACCGGTGAGAATGGAAATTCTCACTAAGTACAGCGAGAATTGAAATTCACTGGCGAGAATCATCAAGACTCGCCTTTCTGAGTCTTTATGATTCTCGCCAATGAACGGCGAGTCTTGATGATTCTCGCCAGTGAATTTCAATTCTTGCTGTACTTAGTGAGAATTTCCATTCTCACCTGTGAGAATTTGTTCTCACACTTGATTCTCGCCAAGGAGAGCATTTCTCACCAATCTCCAGTGGAGATTAAAATTTTCTCACCGACAGCGGTGAGAATAAGAACAGATTCTCACTGATTGCGAGAAAGCGTCAGTTTCTCGCTCTAGTCACGCACTTTTTCCCTATAGTGTCCCAGTGGGCAGTTAATAATGCTTGTACACACACTCATCAATGAGTTCATTCCTACGAACTTGTTTTAGTTTGGAAGTAAAATCACAAATAATGCTAAAAGATACAGCTAGTGGGGCTTTAAGTATTTCTGTTAGTGGACCAGCATTCATCTTGTTTTTCTGTCATTTCAGCTTTAATTTGTCTTTTACTCTCTTGACAGACAGATAGTAAAAATTAGTGATAGTTAACTAGTTGATAAGATTTTACTTGAAGTAAGCATATAGATTTAATATAAGTTTTACAAATAGAATTTTAGAATTAAGAATTTAAGGAGCAAGTTTTAAAAGGTAAACAGATTTTTCGGAATAAATAAATTTAATAAATAAATAAACATGACAATTGGCAAGGGTACCTGGTATGTGCTCTCCAATAAACAGGCTGTATTTTTGTAAACAACCAAACATGTTTGAGGTTGTGTACAAGACGATGGGCGACTCAATTATGATGACTTTCGAAGACAACACAACCAGTCTCGGTTAGGTGTGAAATGCTTTTTTCCACTGTAAGTACACGGCCCACATTAGCTCAAAAGACCGTATTGTCCTTTGACAGCTGACACCCGATTAAATTTAAACCTGTGTCAGTTGGACATGTGACCAGACAACACCGAACCAACAAAGAAGTAAATTAATTCTGTGTAGGAGGGCTGGTTCAGGTTCTGTGCTCTGTACTAAACTATGGCCTCTTTACACATGTGAATAGAACACTGAAATAAACGCCAAACTATATCCTGTCTTCCGGTTTGCATAAAAATGTGAAAGAGGCCCCTACGTTACTGTCTCAAAGTTTGTGTTGCATTGGTGTTTGTTTCGGTTTAGATATGTGTACGGAAGTTTATTTTAATGTGTACAATAGTGTTTTGTTTGTGTGAGGAAAGCTAGATGGCGAGATGCACCTGGACCTTTAGTATTACAAGAATTGATAGAGTGGCCCTTTGTTGCTTATGTTTCAAAACCTGAGTGTGGTGAATTCTCATTAGTGGAGAGTAATATTCTTTCCTCAGTTTGTGTTTGTGAATTTTTTAAAAGTGAATTCAGCATTCATGTTCTTCAAGTAGCGTGCCAAGTTTATCAATGTTTTGATCGTGATGTAAGTCCCTTTGGGGATCCAGTCTGTTTGTTTTTTTGGTTTTTACTTCTGTAAATTTTGCATTGACTAGTATGTCTTTTAAATTTTTATTTCTTTTGTAAGCAATGATTGGTGATTCTTCGGATAGATTCCTCAGTATTGTGTCTTTTTTCAGCTCTGCCCCTGTTTGGGCTGTATGATGTGCTTAAAATAAGTATGTTCATTGTTTCTTTTTGTGTCAGGTACTCTGTGGTTTGTTAGTGTATTTTGGATACTGTGGTCTATTTCTACTCTTATTTTAGTGATTTTGTTGATTTTGTATTCTCTGTTGAGTAGTTTGCTTGTGAAGAATACAACTATTTTTTGTAAAGTCACCAGTGTTGTTACAAGTGCAAGCATATCAGAGGATTTTGCCTTTGATAAAGGTTGCTGTAGGGTGACACGAGTGCATGCATCCATCAAATTCTCTTCTTCTTGTAAATGTCTTTGCCGAAGGCGTCTCGATTGGTTGATTATAAACAAAAAGAACATAGACAGCAGCTGTCTAAAGTTTGTGTTCACCATTGCAAGCTAGCAATTGTTCTCTGGCCCAGTGAATACCACTGAGGGCGTGACCAAAACTAAATTTACCAGTATACCTTATTGATTGATGTGTAAATGTGAGATTACTGAGATCGCTGAAAAGAAATATTTACAGAGCAACTAATTGGATCTCCTCAGGTTTAAAAAAAATACATGTGTAACATAAGCTTGAATAAACAGCTCATTTGCATAGTTTATGAAGTTTTGTACTTAGTTATATAACACAAAATAACTGCACCAAATTTGATGAAATCTGTTGCAGATACTGATCTGACAGATATCTGACTATTTTGTGAAGCACTTAGTTGTGAGAAGTTAATTGAGGTTGAATTTGCATATTTAATGAACTATGTAATTAGTGATATAACTGAAATCATAGCACCAAATTTGGTGAAACCTGCTAAAGATATTGATCTGATAAATATCTAATTGTTGCCTGAAGCTTTTCACAGATGACAATCTCAGAACATTATCATGATACTGTGAGTGTCATGTCAATGATCTTCTCATTTGCATATTTAATGAACTTTTGTTATTAGTGACATCACTCTGAAATTCCTGCACCAATATTGATGATACTTGCAACAAATATTGATCTGATATATCTAATTATACTTAGAAGCATTGGGCAGTGTCAAGTTAATAAATAGCTAATATGCATATTTTATGAAGTTTTGTAATTAGTCATATAACTCCAAAATAACTGCACCAAATGTGATGAAATCTGCTGCAGATACTGATCGTACAGATATCTAACTGTGGTGTAAAGCATTTAGTAGTGTGAATTTAATTGAGGGTTCATTTGCATATTTAATGAAATTTGTAATTAGGTATATAACTCTGAAATTACAGCACCCAAGTCAGTGAAATCGGGTACATATATTGATCTGATAAATGTCTAATTGTACTGAGAAGTATTTGGCAGTGTCAAGTTAACAAATAGGTCATTTGTGTATGTTATTAAGTTTTGTAATTAGTCATATAATTCCAAAATAACTGCACCAAATGTGATGAAATCTGCTGCAGATACTGATCTGACAGATATCTAATTGTGGTGTAAAGCATTTTGTTGTGTTGAGTTAATTAAGGGTTCATTTGCATATTTAGTGAACTATGTAATTAGTGATATTACTCCAAAATTACAGCATTAAATTTAATGAAACTTGCTACAGATGTTGATCTGATAAATATCCAATTGTACTGAGAAGTATTGAGCAGTGTCAAGTTAATAAATAGCTCATTTGCATATTTCATAAAGTTTTGTAATTAGTCAATGACTGTGAAATAATGCATCAAATGTGATGAAAACGCTCCATATACTGATCCAACAGTGTCAAGTAAATTTAGGGCTCATTTGCATATTTAATGAACTTTGTAATTAGTGATATTACTCTAAAACAGCATTAAATTTAATGAAACGTGCTACAAATGTTGATCTGATGGATATCTAATTGTCCCATGAAGCATTGAGCAGTGTCAAGTTAATTAACAGCTTATTTGCATATTAAAGAAAGTTTTGTAATTAGTGATTAAACTCTGAGAGTACTGTGCGAAGTTGATAAAACCTGCTACATAAAGTGATATAACAGATATCTGATTGTTCTGTGAAGCGTACTACTATTTATGAACCTGTTGTAAAACACGTGAGCATATTCATTTCTCATCTGATTTTACATAATGAACTTTTTAATTAGTGATATAACCCTAAAACTACAGAAATAAATTTGATGAAAAGTTCTACACTTTGTTGATCTGAGAGATATCTAATTGTCTTATGAAGCATTGAGTAGTGTCAAGTTAATAAATAGCTCATTTGCATATTAAATGAAGTTTTGTAATTAGTAATTTAACTTCGAAAGTGCTGTGCAAAAGTTGATGACACGTGCTACAGATTGATCTGTGAAGCGTACTAATGTGTTATGAACTTGTTGTAAACCGCTTGAGTACATGATTCACATTGCTCATTTTTGGCTGCCAGTGAGCAGTGTAGAGCTGTTTTGATATGCCATTGATCTGTGACAAGTGTAGTGCCAACAAAGTTTTACCTTGGAAGATTTTGAGCTGCATAACGGCTGTTTATTGATCAGCCAATTAAGGGCTGCACCAGTCTGCATTTTGTCTTTCAGACACACTGGAATCTGCAGCAGACAAATGCCAGCTCCAAACGCTGTGCAGATCTGCATTTGATCTGCTTTGAACTGCAACAGATCTGAAAACAATCTGTGGCAGCTCAGTGCACATCTGCTAGTTCAGAACAGGCTGCACCAAAGCACAAACTGAGTTCCAGACATCTTAAATACGAAACAAAACCGGGTTTTGCACCCTAAGCTGTTGGTATGAAGACTAATATGTCTTTAAGGTTGGGAACTTGAGGGAAACCTCACCCCAGGGTGGTCTTTCCTTACCAGCTCCTTTAAATTGCAATATAAGTGATATATTGGGATCTTTAAGTTGTTGTTCTCTAAGTTGTGCCCAAGACCAAAGGTTTCATGGTCCTACACTGTGTATTATTTCTGATCACCTGGTGAAACATCATCCTGTTGCTTACTTTCGGCGATACCTGCGCGCAAAAATCTGTCTTGGTGGGAGTGTCCCCACTGATGAGTGACCTTTGGTTCTTGACTTTCACTCCCTGTCCCTTTTGAGACAAAACCATTGTTTTCATGAAACAAAACTTCTGGGAACTCTATTGTTTTATGCCTATGACCTAGACATTAATTTGACCTACTGGTGCATTTAAGGATGCGACTCAGGTTCATTACACATATTTTCAATCCGCTTTTCAAATAGAAGAAGAGGTCATACACCCGACATGTGGTACGTTTTTATCAGCTCGGTCACCTAAGAGTTCCAAAAATTTGTGTTACTTTTTGAAAAACAGTGCGAATACGGTCGTTTTACTAAAAACATGTGTTTTTAGGTTTTTTACTCAAAAAAGTGTAAGTACAAATCTTCAATCGGCCTTGGTGATCTGTTTACGGCAATCAATAACTGCGTATACTTGGCTTAATTCAAAGTGTCAACTTGACGATTTTGCATAAATTATTGACTTTTTTTATGTTTGTCTTGATATCTTCACTTCCAGGCCTTTTATCGGAAATCTGAGACATGGCCTTTCAGATGTATTCACTCACTGTCCACAGGTGAAAAATCAGGCTAGTCTGTCCAGGCGTCGCCGACTTGTACTTATTTGAATAATGTACACATTGCCAAAAATGGAACTGAGAAAATCGACAATTTGTGTAAACGACCTATGTGTCACACATTGTAGCCAAGAAGTCTGACTCGCGCACCATTTTCTGCAAATTTTATTATACCAGTACTAAGTTGAAATATTAAGCATCAGTTTTGCAAATTTAGAACATGTTTGGGATTGCAGATTGTGTGAAAATAGAAAGGAATTACACACTGAACTGGCAAATGCTTGGTGCCAGCAGTGGTGGTATTTACACAAGAAACACAGAAGGGTAATTTGCAATTTAATCCATTTGTCTAACGTTTAACTAGCATATTAACTGTATACTGTTGTCTCAACGGTTACAATCTGGTTACCACAGTTCACAGTCAGGATGAAGATGTTGAAATTTGAGTAAAATAGTCTATCTGATCGAGACCTGTGTGCTGTTAAGTCGCGTAGGGCATTCACTTGTTCTTGACTCCAGTGGTCTACTTCCTGTCTCGCGATCGGCTATTTATGCATATTTGTGAGAAGTGATTGTCAAGTTCATGTTAGCACAGACATCTGTGCAAATGGGACGTCAGTTGCTAGTTTTCCTACAAGATGAAATGAATACATGTAACTCTTGACAGCATAAAAATGTCAGTCGTAAAAGTGTATTTTCTTAGCTCTTAGCAATGACACATTACTCACATGCATTTCTCCACACTGTTTGTTCAAACTTTCGGCTTTTCTGTTGGCTATATGTTCCTTTGCCAGCCAATAAACATTGTACATGGCATGGGTGATTGCCTCTTTCGCTTTGTTTAAAGATTTGGTGGACGCTTTTCTAAATTCGGCAGCTCTTGCAGGAGCAGCTGAAGCGGTCAAATGACTCTCTGTGGTCTTGTGTTTTGTGAAATTGTTTTTTTTTTTATAGGTACAGTTGTGTCTCTCCCTGTTTTAAAGATATTGTTCATTTTTGCCGACTGGCATATTTTACTGAAAGACATTTTTTTCTGAATCATGAATCAGCCATGGGAAATTGGTAAACCATTCTGCTTTGACTTTCCTCTTTTTTCATACGTATCTTGTGACTGCCGGCCAGACGATGCGACTTCACTCTCGCTCTAGAGGCATTCACGCCGACGTAAACATGTACATGTAGTTGTACTCGACCGCTGATCGCCATCAGTGATCCCCTCACTATATTGTTTACTAACATCAACAGCTGATACACCTTTGTCGTCTGTTTGGGCCTTTTGGGTTGTCGATTAAACCCACAGTCAAGAAGAGTACGACTTTTTGCTTGATGGCTCCTATTTGCAGTCAGCATTTTATCACGCAAAGTGAAAAATTCCAAAATAGATTACATGTCGGGTTTTACTTTTAGGGTTAGGGTCAGGCTGTGGATTCTGCAGGTAATTGACAACACAACTTTCCACAGAAATCATTTTTGAACTCTAGCAATCCAGGTGTACTTTGACGTAATATAACTTTTGGGTTATCTTTAAGAAAGAAAAGGCATGAAATAAAAATTTTTCCATTTCGTTTTGAAAAATTAACAGATCGCCGAACTTGCTCTTGTGAATCTGCATAATGTGTGTATGAACTCATGCACTTGCTTGGGAAACTCCTTGATATAAATGTCGCGTGTTGCCGGGTACGGTGTAGCTCAGTGTTTGTGTAATCGTACCTGAGCAGACACGAAAAGGCTGTACGATAGAAAGAGGAAACTTGTCGCATCATTAACTTTTGTATTATCTTTATCTGTACAATCACGAACCTCATGATGATCACCTCCACACTGTTCACTGAACTATGACTCAATGCTTCCGCATTAATTCTGATGCTTGTTGCCAGGTCTATGCACTATGTCAAAGTCGAACTGACTAAAGGTTTTTAACCATCTGGCTCATTGAGCTTCTGGGTTGTTACAATCGGTCAATAAGCATCCAGTATAGCTGATGGGTCGCTCAACCTCACCCTGAACTTGGCTCAATACACAACCAATCTGTGAGAGAGACACGTCACATTCGAGTATGAACTTGCCCTCCTCTGATGGAAAAGCTAACACAGGGCTGTAGTTATCTCCTTTAATTTGCATGTATCGGTCCATTGAAATAAGGCATTCTTCTTTGTGAGATCAGTTAATGGCTTAGCTATTTTGGCAAAAACTCTCAGACTGGTAATCTATGACAGTAAGATGCTAGTCTGTAGAAGCTACACACTTCAGTCAATGACGTCGGAATGGGCTTATCTTGAATAGCTGAAATTTTATTGGATCTGTGGTCATACCGTAACAGGAAATGTTGTGACCTAGAAATTAAATTTCCCAAGCAAACAAATGACATTTGCTTGGTTTAAGCTTGAGGTTTGTTTTGCTCAATCTATCAAAACGCCTATAACCTTTTGAGTTCTTCCTCAAATGTGTGCTCAACCACAATTATGTCATCTAAATATCGCAATGTCCCTCTGTAAACCTCTAAAACTTTCTCCATTGAGCGCTCAAAAGTAGCAGGACTATTGCAGAATCCCATTGGAAGAGCAGTAAATTCTGACAATCTACCTGAGCCAGAGACTACTGCTGACTTCTGATTACTATTCTTATCAAGTTTCACATGATAATATCCAATATTTAAATCCAGTGTAGAGAACCAAACACCTATACAATGCCTCTAAATTATCCTGGATATAAGCAGAATTGACTGTGCATCTTCTACATTTAATTTACGATAGCCCACAACAAACCCCTGCATCTTTCTTTCACACCAACAAACATGGCAATGCCCATGGGGAATTTATTCGTCTTAAGTCCTTGTCCACCAAATTGATTTTAACTGTTTATCAATTTCATGTCTTTTTCCAGATGGAACTCGGTATGGCTTTTATTTTTCAGGCTCTGCATTACCGATATCAAGTGTGTGAGTAACATCAGTACAGCCTACATCCATATGATCCTTGCTAAAACATGCAAATTCTTGACTAGTAGCCTTTAAATACAGAATCTTTATGTTCATCAGTGTACAAATGCTTACAACCTCTGTTATATAAATCTTCCAGGTGTGATGGCATCACCATTTCAGGTACTGTACTTTCTCACAATGACTGGACAACTTTTCACATGATAAATTCGTGTGTGATGCAGTTATTAACAATGCGATATGCAACGTACGTTTTTCTCGAGGGTCTATGATTTGATGTTTGGACCTGTGCGGAGTAGCAAAATTAGAGGTGCTCAGACCTACAAATAACAAAGGTAAAACGGAGCACAGTTTTCGAAACACTGATATCGAATGAACAATGATTCTGAGGAAGACACGTTGATATACTGATAGGGCAGCTGCAATACAAACTTCTAATTAATGCACAGGGCTTTCCCGGCATTTTTATATGTGTGCATATATGCTCAAAGGATAAGCTGTTACACCATGTGCATGTACTCGATCAATTTTCTGAGCCGAGATTGCAAAACGGACGCACGCAAATTTAATTTAAAAATGAACTGAACTCATTAAATACCTGACCATCCTTCACTTTTAGACTCTGCGAAAACAAAAACTCAATTTATGAGCCCATCTACCTTGATCTGCTTGCTGCTAGTGCTCTGTGAAGAACTGTTTCGAGCTGCCATCCAACTGTGACAAGCGTAGTGTCAACACAGTGTTATCTCGAACGATTTTGAGCTGCATAACGGCTGTTGACTGATCAGCCAAGAGCTGCACAAGTCTGCATTTCATCTTTAAGAGACGGCTTACCCTAATCGAAGAAAGGGAATGGAACGGAACGGATGACCATACAAAATGGAAATTTGTTTCTATTTTTTTTTTGCGATGCGTGTGTGACCGTTGGCGTACATTCAAGTTTGCTTGCGTATACTTTGCTTCAATGAAATAAAATTTCAAAACATCATAAACCTACTGCCCATCGACGACGTCAGTTTAATATAAAGGAAAATGAGGGCTCTACCAAGTTTGTTTAATATTACGATATGGTGAATAAAAGGATCATTGCATTTATTTTGTGTGGAATACATGGCGAGACACCGGTGAATCGTGCTTTGACCCTAGTCATGTGATCTGGGTCCCCAGTAAACCGGTTTGTTGATTGAGTGATTCGTCTTAACGTTGTTTCCGAACTAAAAATGGGGTTCCTTCATCAGTCGCTCTCTTGCTTTGTATCCCCTCCGCTTGGTTATGTGATAAAGTCATCTTCGTCCTCAAAGAGGAGAAGCCAGATTCGTTATTGGGAGAGTTAGCCACTATTGACTGACTCTATAGTGAGCGATCCGGTGTGTGGTGTCATATTATAATTAACATGACCCAGCATCGACCGGAGTTTCTTGACGCTTATACGGATATTTGTTTTAGGGCATATTTTGAGTGCTGCTAGTGTTTGTTATGTTAACAGTAAATGTTGTACTAATTTGACAATGATTAGTTTGTTTTAGGCATTTAAATCGATTATCCGAACTTTTGGTTTTGTGTCAATTTTTCATGGACTTTGTAATAGATTTCGGGTCGATATTGGTGCCTGCTTTTCGGTGTTTGAAAAGCATGTTATGAAGGGCTGTTTCGGGAAATAAATCTTATTTCTCTGTGTTTAGCCATTCCCAGGTTTCATGGTTTCCTTAACAATATTTGTAGTAAACGGCCTCTGAAATCGGTTTGGTCTGAGGAGATTATTGGTTTATATAATTCATGCCGCCAACTTTGATTAGTTTAATATGTGGCAGCTTTCTCAGTTTTTGATTTTCTTTGCCAGATGATGGTTTTTGTATTGCTCAGCAATCTTTAGTTTGGTTGATTGTAGTACCAATTCGATGACAGATTGCATCTTGGTTTTATACGATAAGTTGTGGTGTAAAGTGGAGACAAGCAAAAAAAAAATTCAGAGTCCCATTGTTAAAACCGCTATCGTGAAACCTTTTAACTGTTTGAGCGATGTGGGCAACATGACGCGACCACCCCATTACAACTTACACCCATGTTAGGCCTTCTAAATCGGGTTTACTGGGGTTGGAAGTTAATGCAATACACAAACAATACAATCAAAGGTTACATAATCCATGTACTCATTCAGCCATGGATCAACACTGATTTTGCAGCTGCTGAGACTGAGTACGACTGCAAAATATTCATGGGCAGGAACATTTTTGTGTTTTCTTTGGAAGTAAATGAAGTAAGTACATCAAAGTCTCAGAGTGTCTACTTTTCAGAGAATGTCTTTCACTAGAAAGGGTGCAAATTAAATCATCTCAAAAACTAAATATTGTGAATGCCTATTTTTGAGTTATAACTCATAAATATTCTCTGAGACACACAAGAAAATTGGCAAGAAAAGGGGCAAATTTTCAAATTGACTCTGGTAGTTACAGGGCACACTGATACAACAGACCACTTTAAAACATGTAATCAAACTGGCCATTGTGTGGATTTTGTATTAACTACTTAACTGGGAAATAAATTTGTTATGTTGATTTTTCTCCAGAATAGACTGATAAATTCCAATAATTTCCCCCTAAAATATTAAAGTTTCCTTCAAAATATGAAAGAAGAATTCCCAGGCCTAAAACAGATTTGCATACTTGATTCGCTTACTTAATGTAGACATTGTTGATGAGGACATTAAATTCTCAGTCTTATCAGGAAGTCAGTGTTAACTTTGCTTCCCCTGAGCTGTAATGCGTAGAGTATACATAGGAAGGGCTCGAGTGCTGATAAAAAAAGTGGGGTTTGCTGTCTCTGTTTTTTAATGGGGTGGTTGCGACATGAAGTGTGTTTGAATTAACTCCGCGGACTTTTCGGTTGTCGTTCCGGATATCGACGGAATGCTTACTCCTTCACATGTTGGTCAAAGTTACACAACGAGCTATGATTTTGTAAAAAGGATTTGTTTTAGATGCTGGTTTTACAGACCATGAGGAGTGTTGTTAGAAAACGACTCGAGGGTTTATCCCAGAAGTAAGCTCAGCTGCAGTGATTTTTTGTTCACTCTCCTGTGTTGATAGAGTCCTCCCTTACATGCTCAGTTTAAGCGAGCAGACCGTACACAGGGCTCGAAATTCCCGGTAGCCCCGCGTCCACAGACTACCAACTTTGCCCCCAGGCTACCAAGGTGACGTGAGTGGTAGCCCGACCGGGCTACCAAGTTTTGAATGAAACCATGACAGCCTTTTACCTAACATGTAGCTACATTTTACGTTCATGTTATTGTCCATGCGTGTGATAGTCACACGAAGCTGCCAAGGTGCACTGGATTGTAAAATCATCCGAATGGCAGGTGTTGACTGTCATTTCTGGAATTTGTATAGTTTTTTTTGTGTAACAAAAATTGTAACATTTTTTCAAACATACCGATATATTGCGACTGATTATTTTGAGCTTTATTCATTTTACACACGTACGCACTGACTTGCTGGTCAACTCAAGAATGATTCAGTTCAACTTGAAACCATGAGCATTCTGAGTTATTTCCGAAAAAATCAAAATGATACTAGTACTCAATCGAAATTTGATGCACAAGATGAGGAAAACAAACAAGCTACAGTGCTGTCTACATCACAGGATGATGAGCCATCGCCGTCTAAGAAGGAAAAAACTGGACGTGAGCGAACCTTTCAAACCTCATGGTTTCATGGCAGGAAATTGTGGCTTCGATATGACAAACGTAAACGAGCTATGTTTTGTAAAATATGTCCATCTTGAACGTCGGCCTTTACCGGAACTGGATGCATTAATTTTCGGATCGATTCATAGAGAAAACACGAGTCGAGTAAGCCCCACAGAGCATCAGTGGACAGAAAAATAATCGAAAGTAGCGCCGTCCCACGTCCCATTGTTACATCAGTAATGAATATGGACAAAGTGCAGTACGAACGATTGACTGTGCTCTTCAATACTGCATATTATATAGCGAAAAAAGAAAAGCCATTCAGTGATTTCGCCGGTTTGTTGGCATTACAAGAACAGAACCATGTCAAAGTTGGCAATTCATATAGAAATGATAAGCAAGCAGCTTATTTCATCTCTTTCATGGCCGAAGCACTTCGCGAGGATTTAGTGAAGGAAATAACCAAAAGTAAGCTTTACTCTGTGCTCAACGATTCATCTACGGATAGATCGACTGTCGAGGAGGAGATAGTGTACATACGCATACTTCGCCATGGTCGCCCAGTCACCAAGTTTCTAAGCTTGCAGCCGATGCCACGGGTTAATGCGGAGTCGATAATCAATGCCATAGACAGAGCTTTTTGTGCTGAACTGACCATCAAACCTAATCAATGGAAACAAAACCTAGTCGGGATGGCATCAGATGGCGCTTCTGTAATGATCGGAGCATGAGGAGGCGTAACAACACGCGTTCGTCAAGACGTTCAACATTTAGTAAATGTCCATTGTACAGCTCACCGATTGGAGTTGTGTTTGAAATCGGCTTTAAAGGACTTTGCCATGTATCGAAACATAGAAGATTTTCTAATCAACATTTTAAAATTTTATACGAACTCCCCTCGCAATTATACAGCACTCCGGGAGTCAGGAAATGCTACTGGAGTAACTGTGTTAAAACAGGGCAACGTTCTCGGTACGCGGTGGATTGAACACCATAAGCGCGCCCTTGAAACCTCAGATCGTGATTGGTTGCCGATGACGATGCATATGCAGGATATCGTGACGCCAGGAAGCGATCACACCAATGGCTCTAGAAGTAAAGCTCGAGGATTTTTGCAGAAATTGACGCAGTTTAAATTCATGGAACGTGTATTTGTCTTATTAGACATATACCGAGTTTTGAGCCGCCTTTCATTACTGTTTCAGAGAAATGATACTTCGATCGAATCAGTAAAATATGGACTTTCTCAGGCAGTCGACAACTTGCAGTTACTTGCCCGCGACCCGGGTCAGAGTGAGCGTCATTTTCATGAAAGTACTGTCAATGGCATTTTCCGAGGTGATATTCAATTAACTGATGATCATGGTCGTAATGCCGACGAGACCTCGAAAGTGGATTTGATCAATGCTTGCATTAGACAGATAAATGATAGGTTTAGATCGTTTGACGATGACCCCATACTTTCTGCCATGCGAGTTTTTGACCCATCAAATTGGCCACGCGATGATTTACAAAATTACGGGCGAGAACAGATCACCATCCTCACACGTCATTTTCTGGTCTCGCTACAGCGACAAGAGCATTTTGACGAACACGATGTCCTGCTTGAGTGGACCGGGTTGAAATCGGTGGTCAGGGATATCACGGCTGAAAATCCCCAACTTCAGTATCTTGACGTATGGCAGAGAATTCTCCGCCAAAATCTGCATGAGTATCGCAGTATTTTATGGCTTGTGAAAATCACCCTGTTGATACCAATCCATACGTCAGAATGTGAGCGAGGCTTTTCGTTGATGGGTCGTATAAAATCTGATTGGAGGGCTGCTCTTAATACGGAAACCATGACTCATCTGATGAGGGTCGTCCTCAATGGGCCTGGTATGGGCGAGTTTGACGCAAGGCGGCCGATTGAAATGTGGTATGGTATGAAGGAGGACAATACGCACGTCGTCCTAACATAGAGCCATACGGGCCTAGAAATGTGAATGAAGACTCCGGTCATGATGATCATTAGTACTATTTCAGTCCCTGAACTGAAATTCTTTCAGCAGTCGCATATCGGACATCGACACGGTATATCACGAGTGTGTAAACACATTGAAAGGTCATGACCCTGCCTCCGTCTCGTCTCCACGACAGCACAGCCATCAGCAGAAATGGGGCAGGGAACCGGACTACATGCAGCTACCTTTGACTCGTTGAGCTTTATTGTTGTATTGAACCAGATGTTCTCAAACTTTCAAACTCTGCATTCATCAAACTTTGTTACTTCTGCAATTTCTGATATGACAATGGATAAACTGGGCCAAATTCATATTGTGTAAAATCTTTCTGGAGTAATCTTTTCTACCTCGCATAGTGTAACAATCTAACAATCTTCGTTTTGCAATAAACAAAAACATGTAAAAGAGTGAAGAGTCAAATACTCATTTCATAAATAATATTTATTGGTAATATTTTATTCAAGCACTGATATGTCCACACTAAAACATGTTATTTAGCAATGTACATATTTGGGCTACCAGTCTTTCCCCTGGGGCTACCAAATTTTGATACTAGTAGCCCATGCGGGCTACCAAGAAAAAAAAAAGAATTTCGAGCCCTGGTACATACAGAGACATCGCTATCTATGCTCGTCTCAGACTGGTTTGACGAGACTTTGAGCTTGTTCTATTTGTAGCAAGGCAGGATGTGATTACAGGTTTGAGTATATTAATATTACGTCAACGTCAAAGTAGACAGTTATTTGATAGTTAATAATTGGTTTCAGGCATAAAACTTTAATGAAGTTTATTTTGTCCCAATGGTTTCCATGTAAGAGCCATGGTTAAAATATGTATATATTTTGTACACAAAGATAATGGTTGAAATGATCCATGTTTTTGCTGGTTTTTTACATATGAGGTAGTCGATGGATACCCCAGAGGGTATTCTCGTGTTTGCTAGCCCTCGACTTAGATCACACACGGTCTTTTCATAAAATGGAGTGTCTGTGCTTGTAACGTGATCTAAGGCAGCCTCCACTCAAATTAACCTTAAGAGACTTCGATAGTTGTTATTTCTCATCACTTTTATTCATTGTATCAAGTTTATCAGGAGGAGAATGTGTTGGCAAACCTACAAAATAATGGCTTGCACCACTAGCCGGCAAGCAAGGGTCACTCTGTGAAACCCGTCCATGAACGGCATCTATTTTGCTGCTCACATTTTCAAATATTCCAGTAAATCAATATTTTCCTTTGGGCTCAGAGGAGTCCACAAAATAGTCATTAAAACTAGTATTTGATCATGATCCTTTGTTTCTAGGCATGGCACTTTCTTTCTGAATTGTCAATTTACATTAAATGAATCGATCTCAAGATAACCTACTGCCACCCTTATGAGATATTGCGATTTCCAGCAGGGGCCAAGGAGTAACCTGGCCAGAGTAGTAATTGTGTACAGGAAATCAACTTCTGCTTTATACTCACTCCTACCAACAATTGGCATGTAAAGAAATACAAATTAACTGTGAATTTTGTCGATCATTGAAGACTAGGGTCGACCAAACTGTATGCCACCACTGCCAACCAGTTGACATGGATTTTTAAACTATGCCAGACTTCTGCACTTTTGGATCGAGTAAAAGTCCGCTGTCATTTACTATGCCTGAGAAGGTCTATGGCTGGCTTGTCCTGTACTCACTGTAAAAAGTAGTCACAATTCAACTAAGCTTTCTTGACAATTGACCTCAAAATATTGGGAGACAGGCAATGAGAAGATCCTGGCCGGTGTATTCCATCAACTGATAATGGCCTATAGACTCCTACAGTAGATTTCTAGCGATGCTAAGACAGTTTTTAGCTCTCTGGCGAAGAGATGCCTGTTTTTCTTCACGAAGGATCAGGGGAAAGACCTCTATATGGCTGTAAAGTGCAGTAGAGGTACGCACAAAACAAACGCGGCCTTAACCATTATGATACAGGGGAGTTCTACAACAATATAGTGCTTATACAAAGTAAAGTCAGTCTTTTTTATAAAGGATATTTTAATGAATGTATGTAATTTCCACAAAGAGAGCCGTACTTGGTCATTTCAAGCTCACCTACAGCACAAGATTTACAATATATGTAAATGTGTAATTATGATGAGACTGACATTTTTGGATGAAAGAATTTAAAATCAATGCAGAGGTTTTAGTTTATCGATAGAATTGCATAGAAATAATTTTTTACAAAAAATATGCATTTAATCATTATATATCATTTCTGGAGCCATCAATTTTACTGATAATAAACTTACTTGAAAGAATTTTTCCCCGAATCATAAAAAGTTGCTATGGCAACATGGTTTTCACTATTTCAATAATATAGAAAGAAGAGGTGATGCACTGACCATTAACGTTTATTTATGGGCAAGGGCGAGAGGAAAGCCAAAAATTAACAGGCAAGGCTTGCCCAGCCCATTAGTTTTGGCTTTCGTCAAGCCTGCGCCAATAAATAAACATTAATGGTCAGCGCGGAGTCTATTATTTCCATTGTATTATCAATGAACCCCCAAAACAATTAAAATTCACGAAAATTTCCCACGCAAACGACATCGGGGCCCCAGAACTTGTCAGTGCGTAGTGTGCGTGCTGTAAAACTTTTGCAAATCCAAATTTCTTCAAAAATAAGGTGTTTAAACTTGGCTGACAAGTGGTCCATTTTATTTTGTGATTGATTATGATCTTTGTACAAATTACAATTTACGTTTTAGCTGAAAAGTTACAATGTTTACAATATTATTCATATTCACCGGCACATAAACAAACCATTATTGCGTATTTGTGGTCAGTCACATGGTTCAGCTCGACCAATTAAAATGTGACGGACAGGGCATGGTAATATAATATATGACAATGTTCCCTAAAATACAATAACATGTTAACAATCAAGTATAATCAACAAAACACTACAAAAGCTGTAGAAATGACAAGTTTTGACAAAACACAAACTTATTGTTTTGCCATGGTAAAAAGGTGTTAAATTTAAGAGGTGATAATGAAAAATAAATCAAAAGGGTTTTCTGAATAATTACCTTTGTACTTTAGTTTGATTTGAATTGATATCTGTTTTTCATTGATATCTTCCTTTTGTCAGTGTATTTCTTTTTCATATCCTGTTTGACCTTTGACCTTTCAGGACATTGGTCAAGAAGAACTCTGAAGGGTAGTCGCGGACACAAGTTTGAATTTGTAAAAGGTTTGGCATTCCACACTGATAAACTTTTGGTATGTGACAGCGACAACAATATTGTACACATACTGAACGAAGATTACACATGTGAAAAGGAGTTGGGCAGTTTCACTGGTCAGTTTGCCAAGCCATTCAAGCCAGAGTCCATTGCTATCTCTCAGGACAACCTCTGCTTCATCCTTGATGACAATAATGTGCAAATAGTTATTTGTGATCAAAATAACACTCTTATTAATATAATTACCCTACCTACAGGCTCAGGTCTTGGGTGCATAGCTCTTGTGAAAGGGTCTGTTATTGTCACACAGGTCAAAGGTCACCGTGTTCTGAAGTACAGCCAGGACGGACAGTATATTGCACAGGTTGGTGATGGAGGTGGTGAAAACAAACTACTTTTCAGCCATCCCCGCTTTGTCACTGTCAACAGTAGGAATGTTGTCATGGTGTCTGACTATGGCAATCACTGCATCAAGTGTTTTGATGCTGAGTTAAATTACCTGTACCAATTCGGTCGGCATGGTAATGGCGATGGTCAGCTGATCTTCCCACGCAGCATTGCCTTTGATGGCGCTGACAACATTTATGTTTGTGACAATGGCAATAGTAGGATTTCAATGTGGAATAGAGATGGATCGTGGATACGTCATCTATTTCAAGGTGAAACGAGTTTGCCACAGTACATGGCAGTGACCACTGACGGTGATAGAATTGCTGTTTGTGGATCTTCCTACAAAGAAATTGTAGTATTTTCTAAGTAGACAAAAACACCCAAGATGTATGTTGAAATTTCATCACAATATTGAAACGTGTTCAGGGGGCCACCCATTTCCCCCAAGAAAAATTAGGGGGTTGGGCAGACAAAAATACCACAATCTTTGGGGGGGGGGGGGCTACGGGAAAAAAACATCAATTAAATATTTGCCCAGAAGTCCCGTTCTATAGAATTATGCCTGGCTGTCAAAAATATATGGTGAAAATTTACAAATTTGCTAGCTCCTATGTAGAAAAGGGTTGATTTTCCAATAATTCATGTGCATCAATACTATGGTGCCAGATTGTTGAAATATTGACCACTAAGCATTCTGCGTACACAAGAAATTTTCTGTGGTTCAAGAAGTGATCGCAGTGTGTATGAATCAAGGATAATTATGGGTAGACTCACTCATTGTGTAATGATACTAATACTTTAGACTCCCATTCGTTCTGATTTGTATGATCAAGGATTTCTCAGTGATGGCTGGCAGAAGAGACCAAAAGACAAATTAACATGTTTTGTTTCCATCATCTGAAAACATGCACATCATGACTATTTTAGAGTTTTTAAAAGAATTTGAAATATGCATGCTCTGTCAACTTTGATAAAAAATGTACAGTGGACAAAATGTAACTTTGAAGTATCCAGGGTTATCTGCATTTATGAACATTGAGTTGTGAATGTCACTAGCAGAAATATAACATACATGTATACATTATGTGAATTCATGTTATGGATAAGATGTTCTGTTCAACAAAGGTTCTGAAATATTCCTCAGGATTGTTGCTTTCAGTGGCAGCTGCTTTGTTTTATGGCAACCAAATTTAAAAAAAGAGAAAAGAATACACTAGTTAGGTTTCTCCAATTTTCACTGTGAGTCTGCAAGTTATTCAGCATCATCAGATGAAAATGTATGGTGGACTTGTGAATTTAACATCTCACTTTCCATAAATATCTGGAGACTTGCAAATTGATTACCATTAAACTTCAAAGATAGATATCACTTTGGTAATTATGTACTCCGACAACTTCTAACTGAAATATGTGCTTATCTTTGTGTGTGTCATGTGTATCAGTGAGAAAACTTAAAGCGCAGTGGTCGTCGCGCTGCGCATCCTCCTGAGGGGGTCCCCTCTGTTGTAAACAAATCCAAGAACGCTGCACATGTTACGGGTTGATTGTAATGTTTGCGATATTGCCGCTTGTTAAAATGGCGGCTGATCTGTCACAAGCATACCAACTAACCAAATGTAACACGCAATAAAAGGTCAATTAATCTAAGTTAAATATCTGCTGAATATTGAACAATAATTGCACGCTGGATTGAGATCACATTTGCTCATGATTTTCTTGAATCAGTTGAATGGGGCTCGGCTACTGTTATCGCTCGAGCCATAGAGCTAGACGTATGCGTGTACGCATGTATACGCCAACAGACTATCAACGACCGGACTCTAGTTTTCGACATCGCTAGCAAGGACGAGAGCTTTCATTTCAAGAGGCCCGACAGGAGTACAACAAGTTGTACAAAGACAACAACTCAAACTACAGAAATCTACAGCTCGCAGAACAATGCCCGCTGCAGCAAGAAGCATCTCTGCATCTGTTCCGTTCCGTGGTCTGTATGAACGTCCGTGTCAAACCGGGTATATGGCGCGCTACACTCGGCTGTGGAGAATCCAACTCAACTACAAAGTTTACCCCGTTTTGGGGTGCAAACGAGAATTCGGAGTACAGGTATCAAGTCAAGCGAAGGACCTTTCATAGGTCTTCTTGTTATGTGGGGGTTATCTCACTTGAAAGAGGATTCAGACCTACCCGGCAATCAGGAGGTACAACAACGAAGTTTGCCCAGCACCGGTAGGCCTACACCAGAGTTGGATCACTGCCATGACCGTGCACAGGACCGGGGCACAGGATCTCTCGATACGTCTATGCACGATGTAGCCGTGCAATTTTATTGCCAAATGCCGCGAAAACCCGCTCGTTTTGTATATTGTTTCCTGTCATTTTACTATTTCTTACCACGTAATACTAGGAGAAGTAAGACATGGTGATCAACAGTTGGTTGTGGGCCAAGTCGTCGCGGGCCGGCCGGTACGTTGTGGGACCGGATTCTCTATATCCGTGTACGTCAACGCGGTGACCGTCTCCCAACAACATCTCCCGTGTCCTGCTCTGGCTTGCCGATCATGGTCTTGAGTGTAATTTTTGTGGTAGGCATTGTGCTTGTTGCTGGTCTACATATATAGGCAATGTTGATCATTTTAGTTATGTATTTTCACTGTACTGTACATAGCATTGTGTACAACCTGCGTGATCGCGCGCGATCAAACCTTTTTGTTCACTGTGTCTGCGTACAGTGAACTCAGCGACATAATAATTTGCTGAGTTTAGTGTCCCAATGTTCGTAGCTCTACACGAGTTTATAGATAGAAATACACCACTGAAGTTCGTTTCCGATCTTAATATTTTACTATCGCATGTGTTTAGTCTTACAAAGGCCTTAACGAAGTGGGGGACTGCTCCCATCTCACTCCTATTGAAGTTGAGAAGACTTATGTGTACAAAAATTTTTGTTTATCAACAAAAAAATCACGCACGCGCAGCGCGACGACCACTGCGCTTTAAGTTGTAGTCATGTTTATTTACACAAATTGCACTGTTAAAAGTACAGAGAGGATTTGCATGGTACTCATGAAAGTATAAAATGACTTGTTTTGCCTTACAATGAGATAAATAATTGTAGGTTTGATGCAAATAGTGATTTTTCTTGGCATAGTGTAGAAGACTACCCAGCGGCTATGCAAAATTAGTCATCGCATAGGATTACATACATGTAGAAATGTCAGAAAACATACTAGGAATATTGTCAATTTCATAAAACTTTCACAAATGATCCATTGAAAGGTGCTTTATTGAAAGATATAAAACAAAAACCATGTTACCATATTTGATTTTTAAAGTGTATCACTATTGTATGTTTTTCTTTGAAAAATCACTGATGCAAAAGTGCTGACTGAGCATTTTTTCACAATTTTTATTACATTAAATAAGGTGGCATCTTTGTCATTGGATGAGTAACTCCAACATGATGTTTATATTGGACATACTATATGTAGAACAATACTTACGAATCAAGAGTGTAATGAAATAATAATATTTTTATCCACCATGCAAGGCTATTGTTTTCTTTGAACAGGTCAAATTTGCAATAAAGTCCAGTGTTACTAAGAGCTCAAAATCATGGGGTAATGGATAATTGAATGTAAATTATCTCAAAAAGTAGATCTGGAACAGCAATTTTATTACAAGCTACAACATATGTGATTTCTAGAAAATGACAATATTCTTAGTATAGGGCAGTCCCCATCTTAAATGTCGATACCTGCCACAGTCAAACATTAGCCAAGTTTTTCAATTCATTTCCACCTATGGGAGAGTACTTCTGAAAAAAGTGAGACAACTTGTCTTTTCAGTGAACACACCCTGCTCTGTATATCATTAGTATACTATTATTTCCTCAGAGTCTGAGTACTTGGCAACATTTACAACCAAAGTGTTTGATGTAGACCACTGATATAACAACATCTGGGACAAAGTATTTGTCAAAATAATCGAGAAAAGGGCTATAAAATTGATTATAGTAGACATAACAAAAGAAGCATTCATGTAATAATTAAATTTTTAAGTGTGCCACTTGCAGTTGGTATTATATGCCACCAGCTCTTTATACATTTCATGAACACAAAAAGTGATAACAGACGACAGTTGGGAAAGGAAGAATACTTGCAGGCTATTTAGAGTACATCTCAAATACACAAAAGGGACATTCATTGCATATTTAACAAATCCTATCTCTTTTTAAAGCTATAAGACAGGAATTTTGACAGGCTTAACAGAGTATCACGAATTTGTGAACGCATGAGTTATGAAAATGTTACTATTGTCGGTAAATCATAGTAAAATCATGGTAAAATTTCCTTTCTCATTTTTGTGATATGCAGGGCAAACAAGCTTTTATGGCCACTTGTAACTCTGAAATGTTTTGTTATATCATGCATTAAATGACCACTATTGTTCCAGCAAAGTGTGAGAAAACTTGTCAGAGTATCTATGTCTTAGTATGTAATTATGCATGTATATATTGGCGGACCATGGAAAAAACCCAGGAAATATGAGGGGGGTTCCATAGATTTTCTCCATAATTTACAG
>LD343216.1:8213-27667 GCA_001465055.1 Ptychodera flava | reverse complement strand
ATAATAACCAGGAAAATAGAAAATCCTCCAGCCCCCCTCCCCCTTAGAAGTAAATTCTGAATATTCCCTTAGATGCAAGCCTCACAGCCATTGAGGCACGTAAGTGTGATTTCAGTATCACAGGGCAAGTAACGATACTTGTGCTTGAGCTGTTCAAAAACATCAAACTGTACATAACGAAGAATAAGTACGATAAGGCTTTTTTGAAAGAGCAAGTGCCAGGAAAGCCGTTTTTCCACAAAGTTTTCCAAAGTGCACCTAGCAAATTCACCAGTGGCTAATGTCCCAAAGAAGAGACAAATATGAATGCCATTAAAGTGTACACGTCACAATCCACTTCTAAGGTATGTATTTAGAGGCAATAAATGGCAAGCAAAAGTATTTGGTTGCGAATGTAAGATATCTGAGGTGGGTGAAAATTAGCATACTTTGCGGGAATCACCAAGAGAAGGGAGGTGATTATTGCACCCAAATATGCTATTTTTCACCTCGGATGTCTTATATCTGCAGCCAAATACCCAAGCGCACCGTTTATAACCTTACTGTAATATGTTAAAGTGAAATACAAGTGGACAATGTCATTATTTAGGACCGAAGTTGGAATGAAGGTTTAGGAGGCCAGCCTCAACACACAGGTGCACGACGACTTTTAAAATCACTTGTCTGTGATTAGTCGCCACGGACACCGTCCGGGTGGGACTTATAGGTTTGATCATGTCCGTCCGTTCGTGCGTGTGTCTGTCCGTATCTCAGACATGCCCTGGTCAATTTCTTTCAAACTTTGCACAAGGATAGTACCTTACCCCATACAGATGCACGTCGATTTGTTTCACAATGCGATCAAATTTGGCCATGTTACAGGACTTTTTAGTTTACACCTCCATAGACTCCCATGTATAAGGCAGTTCACCATAGACTCCTATGTATAAGACCAAGAAAAATAAAAATGTAGTTTCTCATCGTATTCATATTGCAAAAAGGATGCAGTGACACAGTTTTTAGTCCCCAGGGATGAAGTCCAGGGGGCTTATAGATTGGGTCATATCCGTCCGTTCGTTCATCCATGAGTCCATCCGTTCACGCAGATATCTCAGATATTTTGACAAAATGTCATGTGACCTTGGTGACCTTTGACCTCAAATATACATATTTGTCCATAACTCAGTAACCACAAGTGCTACACCCTTTATATATGGTATGATGGGACACCTTATGATGCCACATATTGTACCTCATTAATTATGTGCATATATAATTTTAAGCAAGCCAATAGAGCTAGAGGTCTGATTTTTGGTATGTAGGGATAACTTAGCAATACTTTTTTTTAACAAAATGTCACGTGACCTTGGTGACCTTTGACCTCAAATATACAATAACTCAGTGACCACAAGTGCTACACCCTTCATGTATGGTATGATGGGACACCTTATGACGCCACATATTGTTACCTCATTAATTATGCACATATCTAATTTTGAGCGAGCCAATAGAGCTGGAGCTCTGATTTTTGGTATGTAGGGATAATTTAGCAATACAATTTTTTTTGACAAAATGTCATGTGACCTCAATGACCTTTGACCTGATATATACATATTTGTCCATAACTCAGTAACAACAAGTGGTACACCCTTCATATTTGGTATGATGGGAGACCTTATGACGCCACATACTGTACCTCATTCATTATGTGCCTATCTAATTCTGAGCAAGCCAATAGACCTGGATGACTGATTTTTGGTATATAAGGGATAACTATAGGATAGAAATTTTTTGACCAAATGTCATGTGACCTCGATGACCTTTTACCTAAAAGATACGTTTATGTCAATAAATAAGTGACCACAAGTGCTATATCCTTTATATTTAGTAGGATGGGAGACCTTATGACAACACACGCTTTACCTCATTAAGTATGCACACATCTAATTCTGGGCAAGCGAATATAGCTAGAGGTCTGATTTTTGGCATATAGGGATAATTTAGCCGTACAATTTTTTTTTTTTAAATGTCACATGACCTCGATTGCCTTTGACCTTGATTATACATATATATGCATAACTCAGTAACCTCGAGTTCTATACCCTCCAATTTTGATAGGATATTAGACCTTAAGATGTTACATCTTGTACCTCATTTATTATGCGCATATGTATTTCTTGGCTAGCAAAAACAGCTAGAGGTTTGATCTTTTTCCCGATTTAGAACCATAACTTAGACATGCCTCATGTGTTTCAAATTGGGAACAACGACATAGACCTATGTGCCCCCCCCATGTGCCCATAGATCTCAACATATACACTCCAGTGATACTTCTTAATGACCACATTTCCCTGCCCCATCAAGACTAATACTCCTATTACAAGTGGGGACTATGTCATTGTCAATGACTTGTTTTAAAGGTACACGGTCACCATAAATTTGCATATTCCATGTATTGTAAAGGGAGCCGGGCTTAGTATGAAAGCCCACAATAGGGACATTTTTTGTGAGAAAAAAATTATTATCTGGTGCGCACGAGATACTATCTTGAGTGCACAAGATACTTTCTCATGGCCACGAGATAGTTTCTCAAGCACACGTGATAGTATCTGATGCGCACATGATAGTTACCTTGAACTTTCTAAATCCTAGCCAAGGTGTCCTAATTTCTGATTGGTCATTTGTTGGCCATATTGTTTTTCTTCTCTGTTTCTTAAGCATTGACAGCAAATTTTTAAGCAAATATTGAACTTTGTTCTACCTCTTGTTTATCATCTGACTGAGCGGTTTGAACTGCCTAGAACTGTAGCTATTGTATTAGTTTATTTTTGCCAGAGCAAATCGTATGTTGATAATTGCATCTCATCAAGCTTGCATCTCATTGACAGTTCAATTTATTCACCCGGTCACACTTTGCCGATTTGAAGGTTAAACCTCATTCTTTTTCTCCTTTTGCAATTTTTTCAATGAGTAGCAATCAGCCTTTGTGCTCAAGAATGATTGTACTGAAGGAATATCATCTCCTGAATCATTAAAAAAAAAATTGGTTTTAAACTCTTTTTTATCCATGTATTTAATTCAAAACAAAGCTATTTAATTTACGTCTGGTTTCTGAAAAAAATCATCGATGTGATGCATGTTTTATTTCATGATGAAACTATCCTTTCTGACTCAGTTGACATTGATTGCTGAAATAATTTAATTTGAAAGTTACTTTAATGTATGGTGAAAGGTCAGGTAGAAATTGCTTTTTCAAAGTAAATTGATGGTGGGATGAGGAGTGTAGTAAATTGAAATCTGATGTTCAAAAAAGCACTTACACTTCATAAAAGTATGCCTAATGCTTCTTCTTTTGGTGATTTTAAATCCCTTCATAGTAAATATCATAACCTGAAGAATAAGAAGAAAATTTGGGAAATGTTGAAATGTTTCTTTTGTTGAAGCAGCTCGGGATGTAAATTCTAGACGTTCTTTGCCCATGTTTAGGTCTTTCACTCCTGGTGCTCCAGATACAATATCTCCTGAAGAGTGGGTCGATTATTTCTATACTTTGTTCAATACCTAAGGTAATTCAGATGATGAGTTTTTGGATTTTTACCAGAAGTTGAAGATTTTGTAAACGATTCTTTTTCTTTCCTGGAGTATGTAAGTAGTGGATTAGAAAATATTGAGTTAAGTTGTAACACTCTTGACAGTGAAATTACTCTAGAAGAAATCGACTCGTCAATCAAAAGTTAAAAACTGGTAAAGCTGCAGGTGTCGATGGTATACCTGTGGACATTTTAAAGTGTACTGGCCAAGAATTTAGTTTTATACTACTGACAATGTGCAATAAAATTCTCGACTCAGGTAACATTCGCGAAAGGCATGATTGTTTTTCTTTCCAAAAGGGATTTCGTGACTCTGCGAACAATTATAGAGGTATCATGCTTCTACCCATTATTACTAAGATCTTCTGCAATATTATGTACATGCGTAACTTAAAATTTGTTGAAAATAATTGCCTCAAAGCTCTTGTATTTATGATTTGCTGATGATTTAATTCTCTTTTCCAGTAATGTAATTGGGTTGCAACGCCAAACCAAAGTTTTTAAGTTAATTTCTCCAAAAGTTTCTCACATTTAATATAGTTTCTCGTGCGCACGAGATAGTATCTCATGCGCCAGTGATAGTATCACGTGCGCACGTGATTGTATCTTGTGGGCACCAGATAGTATCTCGTGCGCACCAGATACTATTTGGTGCGCGCGAGAAACTTCATGGTGCGCACCAAATAGTATCTGGTGCATGCGCACCAGATACTATTAACTGTATGTACATTTGGAGTCAAGCAAGGCTCTGTACTTTTCTCCTCTTTTCTTTAATCTTTTTATTGATGACATTGCAGTAACCCTGAATAGTGGTCTCTATAGTGGAGTGTATGTTGGAATGTTAAAGCTATGTATTTATTATTTGCTGACGATTTAATTTTTTTTCCAGTAATGTAATTGGGTTGCAACGGCAACTACAACTCGGCAATAACTGTAAGAACTGAAGTTAAAAAATCAATGCAAGTAAGAAAAAAATATGGTTTTTTAGAAATGGAGGGAGGTTAAAAAATTATGAAAAATGCTATTTGGAAGGAACACAGGTGAAGTAGATTCTTATTTTAATTACCTTCTTGGTGTAATATTTCCTGCTCAGGTATCGGGACAAGTGCCCAAGAAAACTTGGCCGTACAAAAGCAGTGTATAATATTCAAAAGAGTTGCACAAATTTAACGATCTCGATATTAATATAGCTTTAAGACTATTTTTCTGTAAAGCATTACCAATTCTCATTTATGGATGTGTAGTGTTCGGGTTTCATAAGAAACACGATTGGAACTAATTTTGGATAAATTGACATTCATATTTTTCAAATTTCTCAAAAAGGGTTGGGTGCCACATAGCTGAATGTTACAATATTACAAATAACTCATAAAAACAAGACTGTAGCTTACAAAGAAAAGCAGATGAGCTTACATTTGCAGGTTAAAACTGCCTTACTTCACCATCCAATTATCGCAAATTAGTCCCAATCGTGTTAAGGGCTTTGATATTGATTAGTACAAGAACGTGTAACTCTGCTGTTTTGGGAGAACTTGGTCGATTGCCATTACAATCAGTGAGATTGCCTCGTATTATTAAATACTGGCTGAAATTGTTGCGTAGTGACAATGCTACATATATGAAACAATTTTATAATTATCAATTTGATATGGCAGAAAAGGGGTACTGTTGCAGGGCTAAAAATGTTAAAGACCTTTTATTTAGCTTTGGTTTCGGTATTGTTTGGGTAATGCAAACCGTGTGTCGAGTATACTCACAGCCACAATTTATCAGAGTGTGCATCTTTTGATTTGGTGCCAACTTTTGTTCAACTTGTAGAGCGATTGTGAACAAAAGCGCTGCCGCGACAACGGCATGATTGACAAGTTCGATGTATGTGTGGACCGCGCCACGTTCGACTTCCTTTCCATCAAGAGATTAGATCGACAAGATGGCACTTTAAAACGGGAATAGTCAGCTATTATTCGTGAAAGTGACAAACTAGTCACATTCGTCAAAAGACCATAAAATCGACTTCTAATTTGTGATGAACGACATATGCTCCTGGAGATGTCCGACCGGATCACATGACTTTATGACAATTTACTGTGTCAAGGTACGGTACACGTGACATCCATGAAATAGCCTAAAAAGTGCGCAGTATCCATTTTACGCTGCTATTATCCTATCTGTTAACATTGTAGACCTTATCACGGTCCCTCCACAAAACCTTGACCTTATGAAGCATAGAAAATGTTATGACCATTAACTTAAAATAGACTTACTGACTGCCCGACTGCTACAAAAATTCGGTCTATTACACGTTTTTATATCCGTCGACGTTACCGTTAGTATGTCACATCATTTATTACATGGTCACTCAGGTGATAAAGAAGTAGATGAAAGGAGAATAAACACGGGTTCACTTTAACGTACATGAAAAGGTAAGGTAAATGTTACCGCAATGTAGGTGGTTTTGTTCGCTTATGTCTGGGCTACAGTCAATGAGGACTATTTTAAAGGTCCAGTGATTTTGTAACTTTTGATACTTTTTCTACCATCTTCGTTTTACTGTCAACTTCAGTTTCTCGTTCTACTCAAAAATCATGTTGAGAGACAAGTATTCAGCTTGTCAACTCAGCCTGTATACGTGTAGACCGCATTGTGATTGTTGACAAGTGAATTCCGGTCCGGACTAGAGTCCAAATATATAAGTAAACAATAACAGTGCATTCTATACACGAGTAGACACTGTGCTGGCACGTTGGATAGTAGGTGTCCAGTATGCTTAAGGAGTAGAACAAGAATGTCTGCATACAAAACGAAAATAGTAAAAAAATCATCAAACGTTACAGTTACTAGCCTTCAAACATTGACGAACGTAAAAGACACTAATTAGCTTTAGCGTTTAAAATAGGAAAACCCCATATAATACAAACAGAACCATTATACCTGATCGTCTACACTCTACAATACTTTAAAACATGAAAAAGAAACATGAATGACGTTTTCACATGCTATCGTACGGTGGCCCAAAACTACCTGTTCTCCACATTCAAAGTCTGCGTCGCATTCAATTGTTTTTCTCTCACATATGTCTCCGCATTCAAAGTCTGCGTCGCATTCAATTGTTTTTCTCTTACGTATGTCTCCGCATTCAAAGTCTGCGTCGCATTCAATTGTTTTTCTCTCACATATGTCTCGGCATTCAAAGTCTGCGTCGCATTCAATTGTTTCTCTCCTAGATGGGCGTCGCAGTCAGTGATTTTGTCACCAACACATGAGGGCGCTGGCAAGTTTTCGTGAGCGTGACCCTCGCTCCATGACCTATGATTGCATCCGGAAAAAGTATGTGAATTCATACATGTCATACCACACGTGTTCAAGTGGTCTGTATATGTGAGGCGCTACATATTGTCATCGAATACAATCACTTTTACATTCATGTCCATAAATAGACAGTCTATGCTTGTTCCGTCAAAAATTTCATTTCATCTATTTCTCCATTCAATGATGGAAATAGACAGTCTATGCTTGTTCCGTCAAAAATTTCATTTCATCTATTTCTCCATTCAATGATATATACACACACCACCAGTGACATCTAAATAGATGGAAGTCTTCTCCCGGCTTTTCCTTTACCAAGTTTCTAGAAATGATGTAATTTTATTACATTTAATTTGCGATGGGTATATGAGAACAATACTTCATGAGTGAGCGCAACAGTTACTTTTGATTTTGTTGTCAGTTTTTGTTCGACTACTGAGGTTCTTTTCAACAAAGGCGTTGCCGCGGCAACGGCGTGATTGGCAGGTCATAAATCGGGACGCTCCGTGTTGGGATTGGTGGATTGGTGGCATACAAGTACAAGACCTCCATGGTCCATCATCATCTTTCTAAATGACAAACTTGGCAAGACTGTCAAAAGGGCATAAACGATCGGGATTTCTTTGATGGATGACAAAGAAAAAAGATAATCACAAGATCACATGACTTTCTCTCCGCTGAAATTGATCGTAACATCTACCTGCATGTAAACAAGTTAATTACGATTTTATGTATCAGTTTTCCACGGACTAAATATCTCATTCCATAAGTCTATTCTTCGCCTTGAAAGCTAAAGAGTGCATTCCTTTTTTAAGATCACCAGATGACAAAAAGAGTGCAGACTTTTAATGTTGTTTGAAAAATTTCTGAGAATATAAATGAGCTATAATTAAGATCATTTTAAGGTACTTTTAATGGAAAACTTGCTTTAAATGTAAGATATATCAAATCGCGTAGATAACATCGACCTTTTGAAGGTAAAAGAGGCTGGGAAATTATAACATGAGAAAGATAAGGGATCACGACAAAAATACTTACACTTGACACTTTCGTGTTTCAGGATTACATGATAGGTACTCTCTGCTGACTTGCGTGTATCTGGTGTAACAAAGTTTAGATCGCGCCTCGGGGGCAGATATTTGGACTCTCAAACTTTTACAATTCTTTTCCGATATACCACTTGTGGGGGTTCATTTTAAAGCTCTTGATGTAAGAAAACTTTTTACCGGTTTAGTTTTTCGAAATTCGAAAATTTTATTTTTCTCAATAGAGTTAACACTGGGATGGTGGCCATTTTGAATTTTAAATATCGGTAAATCTTAGATTAATTGTTTCTCTAGTACCAAAATTTGCACGGTGACCCCCAATTTTTATTCTTGATATGAAAGAGAAGGATTCAACGATTCCTTAAGGAAAGTTTGAGCAAAAAATTAAGTCTCTCACTTTCGAGGCGCATACTACCTTAACAGATCTGCCCCGCCTCCTGAACACACCGGGTTAGATTTCGTAAGGAGTCTTGAACTCGCCATGACAACATGTCCGTAAAAAGGAGTACGCTAGTTTGTAAACAGCAATTCAAATTTCAATCCTGTCACATTTCCTCACTCGAAGTCTGAGACGATCACTTGCATTTTGATGAAGTGTTGTTGTGTGGAGCACATGACGTATGAATGGATCCCTTGCTATCTATTTGAAAAAAGGACAGTCGTGTAACGGTATTACTCCAGAATACGGTTGCCGGAGAATTGCATGTGATGTGAAGAATTAATGATGTTGTAGCAATATTTTATTTCCTTTTCTTTTCAAGCCAATGTACGCACAATTAAAAAAATTAATATGTGTTTGTATGACATGTTTTGTTTCACTTATATATCATCTTATAAAGATCAAAATGACATTTTTGTTTCAGACTATGTAAGGAACAAGCACACTTGGAAATTACAAGTTCACTCGCTTCAAAAGTCTCCCCATCCCGAGAGGTCTTTGTGAACGGGGCCTTTTCATACATGCACAGACGGCAAAGTCCGACTTCAAAGAGAGACTAACCAGTCCGGGTGTTATACTTGCGTTTCACACCTCAAGTTAATTTTTACCGACGCAACAAGTTGCTATGCGCGTGCCGCCATTTATCCGTTTGTGTTTAATTGATGTCACCGCTTTCCTAAAGAACACTCTGTAGTCTTTAAGACACGTACTACCACATCAATCAGACTTCAAAGATAACTAATTACCATGGTAACACCTTCACACGTCAACAAAAACAAACTTTATCTGACGGAAAGATGAAAGCTACCGTCTCCATAAAAAGCGACGGTGAGACTGGTGGTACATCACTCTCTGGTTTGCGTTTGATAGGAGAACATCAGAATGGAAGCAGGTTACAACATGATCAGCGCTTTAGAAGTTTACTTCTATCCCGAGAGATTCTCACAGTGTCCATTGGCAAGTTTGGTACCGGAGTTGTTCCGTAGAAGTCAGCGACATAGCAGTTGTACGTCACCGGCCAACACCAGTGGGTCACCTGCTAGGGCAAACTACACGGCGCCACCAACCACTCAACAAAGTGCAGCGATAGCAGTAGACTCTGCAAATGGTACAAGATTTACTCCGTCGACCACCGAAGGTAAGACTATGATTTGATGCCATAATTGAACTGATTTAATTTGAAATTTAGAGTGAAGTGACCATAGTACATTGATCGTCATTGGTAATATATTGATGTTCACGCTTAACAATCAGCAAGTGCACTCTAAATTTAAACTCAGTTTACATAAGTCATCTATCGGATAAGTGATTTCGATTTATTATTTCGACTTTTTAAGATTAAAAGGCAACGATGGGTGCTGGGATTTCTAGACGTTTCGGCACAAGTCGTTTCGGTCCAAGACGTTTCGGCCTCCCAATGTCAGGCCCCCAAGTCGTTTTGGCACTGCGACCCAAGATGTTTCGGCACCGCTCAAGGCTACCTGTGGCATTGCCACGCTGTTGTAAACATTACTCCATACGTACGCTGTAATGTTCCTATACTTATTTGGTTTACTCTCATTACAGATTTACCGAGAAGGTGCAAAGAAAGCCGACTTTGTCCATTCGCCAGTGCTACGCAAGACGTGAGTAAGCGTGTTTCCGTCGACGTTTGCAGGGAAAGAACGCTGAATGAAGTTTTCAACTCACCAACACAGCATTCCTCTCACAGCCTTTGTCACCTGCTGGCGGCTTTGACAGATCTTCCTGAAGAAACTATCATGGCAATTACGTTTACACAGTCAAACTATTATCCGTCTTTTTATTTGCCTAACTGAACATATTAATTTTTCATATTTGGCGAAGTTATCTAAACATATCGAATTTCATGTTGTATAAACAAAAAAATTGACGGAAAAAGAAATGTCGAAATGATGTCTTTACATGTGATTTGTTTAAAGTTATTTACTCATAAATTCGGGTATTCAGATTTTCCATGCACTTAACGTTTTCATACATTGTTCAAAATCTATATTCTGGTCAAGAGATTCGTGTTAGTGCTTGCCTGATTTACATTTCGTTTTTTTCTCTTCTAGAGATGGATACTGTGGCGCCGTGCAGGTCTCCAACCAAGACAACCCGAACATCGATCTGTGCCCTCTACGGCAAATCCTGACAACGGACAAGCGTGCAACAACTATCACACACCTCCTAGTCCCTTGCTCCAGTTTGACATCGAGCCTTGCAACGCTGCTGCCCAATCCTCGTCTCCGACAACTTTCCGGTTTCCGGGCAACCCGTGCAGATTCGCATCGCCGTCTTCATCACCCATCACAACATCAACGCCAGTGCCGGTTACATCCTCACCCAGGACCGTCTTCCAACGCGTCGGTTCATTTCAGCAGAACGCAGTTTTCTCCGTTATTTCCTGACAGTCAGGGTAGTCATTCTATTCACTATGAAGGCCAGTTCATAGCATATCCCATCGCTGACAGTCAGACCTCTTCAGTTCCTTGCTTTCCAAATTCAGAGGTAATTGATATGTTCTGATAGGAACTAGACGATTCGCAATGTTTAGACTCGGCTCGTATTTCATGTATGTATAGTGTAATTTGAATTCACCTTTTAGCCTATATCTGTGATCTATGTTATTTAAAAATTAAAAGTTTTTGTGATGTTATTCAATATTTTTGAACCACTATTCTCTATGCAAGATATACATGTACCTTATTTTCGAACTTTTGCTACCGGGGGATTTATATTTAGTAAATAAAGGATAAAGAATAACTGATACAAGATACAATAATAAGAGTCATTTTGTGTGTGTATTTTTTGCTACCTGAAAGTAATAATGACAATTCTACAACTCTATGTACTATTAATCAACAAAAATACATAATTGTATACATAATTAATTGCCTTTGGCGTTAAAGTTTCGTGGAGAAATTATTTCAACTTGTCAAACGGCAAAAAAAACAACAAACAAAAAGCAAAACAAAACCCAACGAAAATCGGACGTCAAATCCACTCGGGTTGAATGTTTGTATACCAACAGTTAAGCCGAATGTACAAAAACAACGCTCAATGCACTCTTGTGTAAGCCAGACGGTCCATCGTCAGAAGATTCACTTATCCTTAGAGAGGATATTCCTCGAACCTGTTTTAACAATACACGTCGATAACTCCTAAAGTCGTGTGCCACCTCACCATTTTGACGGGCAGGCGATATTCAAATTGCAGATTGTTAAATAGTTACTTCTTTCAACAGTTCCTAGTTTTACCAAAAGTACTAGGAGACAAGAATTTTGCTAAGTTTATGTAAATGTCATTCCACTGTTATAGATTTGCGTTGTTAAAGGGACAAAGTCGGCCATTTTTCATGAATTTTGTTTGATTCGAGATACTACTGATATTGTTTGACATGTTGAAAAACTAAAGAGTAACCCGAGTTTTAGACACGATACGTGAAAACATCGCGAAAATGAATTAATGGTCATGACCATTAATTCATTTTCGCCATGGTTTCAGTTAATAATTTGTCTAAAACTGGGGTCGAATATATGCATGGTCACCCATTCATTCAGTATCTTTCAACATGTCAAACAACATAAGTAGTATCTCGTGTCAAACAAAATTCATGAAAAATGGCCGACTTTGTCCCTTTAACCGGAAAAAATTATAATTAAATCTTCTGACGATGCCCGTCGCGCGATTGCGAGCAGACTGCTGAGACTGGGAACATTCAGTGCGTCTAATAGTAAGAGCAGAGAACGAAACTTCAACCCGCGTAGAACAGTGCACGTGGTAGAAATTTTAGTTTAGCAGCATAATTTCACTCAAATTCACAATTTTAGACAGGTCATTATTCATTTCGAAGCTAAATGTTAAGATTAATATATTTTGAAAAAAAAATGTAAAATGTTCTCGCGTTTTCCCTGTGTGGACGTAAGGAGTAGTGAGGTCAAAGGTCAGCTGGCGTGACCACCTAAAGATTTTGAACTCAGAGTCAAAGTTATTTGACTCCACGTCCTGTGATACTGATATAGTAAAGATCATGAGAGACCCGACATATAGAACTTCTATTGGCGGGTATGGTTTGTGTTATAAGCTTCAACACATTTAACGTAATTTCTTTTACGATTTTCAACACTCCACTTCGTATTCACGTGTGTTAAGAATAGAAGGTAAAATGGTTTTCAATTTCACAACGTAGACCTCGCCTCCGGTAATCGCTGCAATGTTTATTCATAAAACCTGGACAAGTATAGAAAGTGATCAGTTCTATTTTCTGTTTTGCCAGAAGATGGTCAGTGTTTACATATTTCATAACAATCTGTCGGCTTACTCTTTTGATCAAAAGAATTCGACTGCATTCAGTCGCCACTGACTGCCATATATATTTTACAGTAGTTCAGAACATAAACGAGGTGATTATGGAACGATGTGCTTTTGCATGAATATTTCATGCTATTGCATTTTCCTCGGTGTGGCACGCGACTTGATTTAGGGTCTATGTTTTCTTTGACAGCAAAACGAGACCTTAACAAGGCGTTTTTTTATAAGTAGGGGCGGCAATTTTCAGGAAAGTGATCTGAGAATTAGTGATCAAGTGTCACTTCGCACACCATTTCATGAAACCTATCGCTGCATATACTTGTCAACAAGCCCGATTAACAGCTTTGTTGTAGAACGTGTGCATCAAAACAAACCATGTCTCTTGGGTCGACAAGTGATTGACATGCATGCACATTTGAGTCCCCATATACTTATCAAGCGATCAAACGCTATCTGCCCTGAGATGGGATGACTGTCAGTTATAAATTAGCTTTCTCGCCGCAAAACAGCAGTTCATAATGAAATATAGCGAGTTTCAAGAATGCCAGAACCACCGTTGATTTTGCGTTATGGGTTCGCGATATTGTCCTTGCAAGTGAAAGGGGGTTGGTTGGAGCCCGCCATCACACGGCACTTATGTGAATATACTGAGGTGGAGAGCAAAATCGATACAATTACGAAATTATTACGAAGTCTGAGATTACTATGTCATAAATATTAAAGGAAAAGTCAATTACAGTATACCAAGTCACGCTTTTACTAAACTTAAAGAGTCACCGTCGTTTCGCAACGATTGACAAGTTTGTCGCCGAACCCTTCGGCCTAATTACCTGTGAATGCCCGAGTGTCTTTTGCCCTTGCCGCAGCGAAGTGTGCTTTGAGAAGGCCGAAACTGCTGTACTCAACATTTGTAACTTGTCATTTTCATCGCTGTCGCTTAACATTCCAGAAAATTGTTAGAACAAAGTTTACTTGAATACAACGGGAAAAATGGTAAATTGAGACATGAACTCTTGAAAGATACACTTTTTATTACCTATGAAATCACGACAAGCCTGTAATTGGGGAAAATCTCTATTTTCCGCCAGTAGTTCTTACTTTAAAAGTGAAAGGTAAACTATAGCTAGTCGTTAGTTTCATCAACTCGAGTTCGTTGCAAATATTTTTCCAGCCGGAACTTGTAGTGTTCTAATATCATTTTGCTCATGTACATCATGTGTTACTGTGAAAAAGTCTCTGAAATCGTAGTGCTGTGTCCAATCAGTAACATGAAATTGAGAGTAGCGGGCGTATCGACTTTTACTAGCACCGAGATGTACTATAGCATTTATTTTGAGTGAAATCACTGTTTTCAAACTGCTACAGAAATGCAGTATCAGCTTTCACTTCTGATCCAGGTGTTTTCGCAGAAATTCAAAGTCGGATTGATTGATTGATCAAAGGAGTGACGCCTATTGTTTTTGTGAATTGACAAACCGCTTGATAAGTTCTTCCCTTTTGTGTTTCACGTCAAATACCTGTCAGCGTGCAATTTACCCGACTTGTTGAGAGGGCGGTACAGATCTATCAAACCAATCAAACGACTTGTTAATTGCACAGGATATACGCCAGGGAGCAAAGATCATCATGTGACTGTGAAAAGGGAAAGTGTTGACTATAAGATGCTTTTAGCCTTGCAATGGTTTATATTGACAAACATTTTTTAAAACATTATACTGACATGTTTGAAACGATAAAATCAGACAAGGTTGAAGTTGACGTACTGTGGTTCGTCGGGTTTCTGTCGCAGTATCAGTGATTAAACATCACTTATTCCTCGCATGGAGGTAGGAAGAGACTTCCTACCTCCATGTTCCTTGTATCAAAGAATGAAAACTACATTAGTCAAATGTTGCCTCACCATGACCACTCTTCTATTAAAGTACCAGTGTACCTGATATATCATCCATGTGACCATTGGTATACAGTAGTAGAGATGACGGACATACAAAGTTCCATAGGCCTAAAGATTAATAATCAGTATCTTTCAGATAAGGATAAGCAGTTATTTCCTGTAGATCGTTACAATAAAATTAACTTTTTTCCCATCAGTGATTTACTATGTTTATAGATAGGTCCATATAAGCGTAGAGTATTCGCTACGAACTTTCTAGATTAATTCAGTGATGTCACGTGAACTGTACCTTGTCATACATAATTGTTACAGCATGCGATATTGCCAGATTTCCCCTTGTTTTTCGGTCATCAAAGACATAGCTTTTATCATTGGTTGACAAGTTTGTCACTTTCACGAACAATGGCGGATCATTGCTGTTTAGGAAAGGAAAGGGGGCCGAACATGACGCGGTCGACACATCTGATTTGTCAATCATGCCGTTGTCGCGGCAACGCTTTTGTTCAAAAGTCGCTGTATCAGTAGAATTAAGTTGGCGGCAAAATCAAACAATGAGCATTCTGATAAATAGTGGCTCCGAATTACCCTCGGCACACTCGTACAGCATCCGTTGAGAGTTGAACATCGTCCTGAGAGTCGCCTAACATCGTTTCTTTTCAGTGTCCCTTACTGCCAGAGAACGCCATTCTATAGAAATCCTCCAAGTGACAACAGAAGAATCAACTAGACTTATCTATAGTGCAACCGTCAACAGTTTCAGTAACGATAGATCTCACTTCACCATCTCCAAGGAAAGGTCAGTGTAATCATGTACATAAAAAAAGCTTGGGCACCAATCATATACCAGGCGCTACTGAATTTGAAGTTGTTTCCTCAAAGAAACCAAACACATTTACTGAAAGTAAGGCAGAAGCGACTCCTCAGAGAGATCACAGACTGAACCTTTTCACGCGTCGCTCATTAAGGTAGAATGCGCCCCGGGGATAGATATTCGGACTCTCTAACTTTTTACAATTCTTTTCTGATCTACCACTTGTGGAGGTTCATTTAAAAGTTCTTGCTTTAAGGAAACGTTTTCCTCTTAAGTTTTTCGAAAATCATATATTTTACTGCTATATATATGGTAAACACAGGGATGGCGGCCATTTTGAATTTCAAATATCGGTAAATCATGGGTAATTTGTTTCTCTGGTACCAAACTTTGCACGGTGACCCCCGATTTTTATTTTGAAAGAGAATGGTTGAAGGATTCCTTGAGGAAATTTTGAGTAAACGTTTAGGTCTTTCACTTTCGAGGCACATACTACCTCAAAAACTAAGTTGGGGGTGTCATAGATTTGCAAGACTGATACACTGGCTTACCACTTAGAAACGATATTTTACGATGTCGACAACTTATTTTAATATACCTTACCCAATCCAACAGATACAATGAAGATGACAGACAGCCATCGGTATTTGGAGACAGAAGCTGGGCAGCCATCTTGCTTTCGTGGTCCAGCGTTTACGAAAGACAAAGTTAAGGTATTGTTGCAGGTCTATGACAACTACACCAAGTATCCCGACCCGACGCAAATCAAGCAAACGGCTGGACTGGTCGGTCTGACCGCCAAACAAGTACAGGTAAGAAAATTTTATTTATAAAGATAATGAACTAGTTAGATTTTGTAACCATAATTGTTTCAATGACCGGTAAAGTATATGGACCCATACACAATGGACAATCAAACGAGAAAATGTGATGATTAAAATTTTGTTTAATACTTTCTCGCCTGTTGCTCTCGCAAAGGGAATTCTAATTCCTGGAAATTTGAATTTTTGACGTACTAATTTCACCAATCAAAATCTTGAAAGGCTAGGATCTCCACTTTATCCTTCTGAATAGTCAATCCCTAAAAGTTTTATGACATGTTTTCAGGACTGATGAAAAGCAAGTAGAGTAGATAAAACGTCAGTTGTCTGACAGTATGATGACTATATGCGGCAGCTTCAGCCTGTTTAACGTTTTCTTTTTTATTTCAGTGTTGGTTTAGAAACCGACGTGCACGAGAGCGACGACAGAGGAGGTATACGCAGTATCTGGAGCTGAGAGATCCCTTTTACAGCCATATTCGCCGTGTGTCAACAGCCCACAGTCCATCCACAGTGATTCAACGATGAGTGCGACTCCAAGTGAATCCATCCAGTCAAGTTTTGAATTTCGCGGCATGCCCTGTGAGTTCCAGTCGTCACCTGATTCAGCACTGTCTCCGAGCTTACCTCCGTCTCCGCCCAGTCACTTCGATCACGTCGATCCCTCCTACAACTTGACCTGGTCACATGACGCTGTTGACTCCAGCTGGCCGGGACACGTTCCGCTAGTACCACTTCCATTCCATTGCGGTGTTATCTGTGGTTTACCGAGATATGGTAACGGCTATTCAGCTGTTCCGCAGTTTCCAACTCCACCGCAGTCTCACAGATATCTTCCTTAGAACTGTCAGTAAATGCGAGGAACTATCGTGCAATTCTTAATTGTCACTTGGTTTTTAATGATAATGTTTTAATGCTTAAGTATACAGTCAAATATTTCATCATTTGTATGTAAATATTTCATTTTTTCACACCTTTCTCTAGTTCTGCGAAGCCTATACATATCATTTGAGTGAGTTATAAATAAATGAAGCATATTGTCTGAATTATAAGGATCTTTGTAGCCATTGAGTTGTGGTTAGTCGTTGAGAGTTGTGTGGGTTGATCGGTTTGGCTAAAAACGTCGATATCTAGGAAATATTTCAATGTGCATATATTTTTCTACACGCCTTTCACTGTCATGCGAATGAAGGAGAAAAGGACGAAAATAGTACCCCGGTGATACGTTGTAACGATGAATCTAGAGTACCTTTTGATTTAAAATATGTGGGTATTATATGACACGTGCCTGCGTGTGTTGTGCACAGTATGTTTGTCCGACTACAATAAAGTTTGGATAAAATTAAGAAAAAGAAAGAAAAGTAAGTCTAAAAGAGAGAACAAAAACTTGAAACAATATCTCGTTTCGCCCCAAATCATACGGACATTTGGTGATCAACCTCAAATGCAGTTTCTCTGTGTGTGTTATGTCAAAATATTGTTGACGGTTGAATTTTGTGATATACTGATACAACGTGAACCGGTCGGTCAACATCTTGATGAATATCCGTCCCTTTCAAGGGGTTCATTGGCTAAGGTTGTGTGGGCCATGAAAGGGAAGACTTAAACTTTTGCTTCAACTTTCCCGAAGGAATCTTTCAGTTTCTTATTCAAAATTAAGAATAAAAATAGGGGGTCATCGTGAAAATTTTGGTTCAGGAGAAACAAACTATCCAAGACTTACCGATATTTGAAAATGGCCGCTATCCCTGTGTTAACACTATGGAGGAAAACAAACTTTTCGATTTTCGAAAAAGTAAGACGGTGAAAATGTTTCCTACACTAAGAGCTTCAAAATGAAACCCCACAAGCGTTTAGATCAGAAACGCATTGTCAAAGTTTGAGAGTCCAAATATCTGATCCCCGAAGCGCATTCTACCTTAAATTAACTCAATGTTGTCTGTAAACATACAATCATGGATTATTCTTCGTAAGTACTTGTTCATGAAGAACTTACACCACAGAGTCAGAAGGGCCGTTCACATTAGCCAAAAAAGACTAGGCCCTTGTCCTAGCCAGGTTCGTGGCCGACCAAAAAAACAGGTGTGAACGGTTCTGGCCGGCCACTGTCCTGACAATTTCTGTCCTAGTCGAGAGGGGTGGTTTGTGGCCGACCCAGGTCTCTGGCCGAGCAGTAAACAGCGTATGTGAACGCGTTTTGTCCGACTCAGGTCCCAGTTGACGCCCTCTGTAGTTGACATGCAGTGTAGTCTTTGACCTATTCAACGATTCAGTATCATTTTAGACATGGCGAGTCGAGGAGTCAACTGGGCTACGGAAGAAATCAAGTGTCTTTTAGGCATTTGGAACGAAGATATGGTGAAAAATCTGATGGACAGCACGTCAAGGGATCGAATCGCCTACAATATCATCTCACAGCGTTTGTAATAAAGGGAAAGCGGCTGCACACATCGCCTGCACTATTTTTTCGTTCTCTGTGTTTGTGTTTGATTTTGTGTGTTTGGCTATTGGTGAAGATATAAGCCATGGCGAGACGTAGCTCTGCATGGCAGGGCTGTGTGTTACCGGCGTTACACGGCCTCCCACCACAGCCCTGCAGACTGATATAGAAAGAACCGCTGGTCCACCTGCAGAAACACGGCGGGCAGTTTATCCGCCGAAAACAGCCGATTTTGAATCCAAAACTTGCATTGATCTTCGTTTTCGAGCACACCCACCTCGCCTGGGTACACGATGTGCCCAGCAGCGCTTGTAAACTTACGCAAAGCCTAATTTTCACTCTCTATGCGAGGGAAGCATTCGTAACCGCCGCCATTGTTATCGTCATTCAACCCATGAGCACTCGGGCGAAAACCAGCCTTGCTAACAAAAGAGCATCGCGCGATATAGAGCTTCTAAAGTCGACGTTCTGAGAGGAGTGGAACAAGAGAAAATTGTGAAATATGTAAAATCCTGAAGAGAAAAAAAGACAATTTTTTTTTCAACAGAAAATGATCATCGTAGATTGTACATAGCTGAGTGGTGGTTAGAAATGGTATTTATTACAGTGTGCAACATCGCGATGCTCTTTTGTTAGCAAGGCTGGTTTTCGCCCGAGTGCTCATGGGTTGAATGACAATAACAATAGCGGCGGTTACGAATGCTTCACTCGCATAGAGAGTGAAAATTAGGCTTTGCGTAAGTTTACAAGCGCTGCTGGGCACATCGTGTACCCAGGCGAGGTGGGTGTGCTCGAAAACGAAGATCAATGCAAG
>LD343215.1:597360-611780 GCA_001465055.1 Ptychodera flava | reverse complement strand
CTCCTGGCTACTTTGAAATCGTGCACTGGCATGCATGTAGTTGTCAACATCACTGCTTGAATGTACAGTAGACTCTCATACTATGAATATATCGACTGTCACTGCATGTGTGCAAGTCACTCCATATCATATCAAAAAATGTAGTATTGCGACGTTCGAGCTGCCAGAAGCCAGAATTTACAGTTAACGAGAAAGTTATCTTACATGTAAAACTCAGTTCTACTGTGAACAAAATGCAAGCTACCGGTATGTTGTATAACTATCGTGGATAGCATAATATTTTGTAGCTATCACCCTGTCAGAAAATCAGAAGGAAACAACCAGTCACACAAACTCTGGTCAGGATGATACTGTCCAATTTTAATATTTGTCTCTCAGCACACACCAGATACTCATGACTGTAAAACAACATTTCCATATGATTGTATATTCAGTTTTTAGTCCCCACGGACACCGTCCGGGGGGACTTATAGGTTTGGTTATGTCCGTGCGTCCGTGCGTCCGTCCGTCTGTTCACGCAGATATCTCAGAGTCGCCTGGGGCAATTTCGTTCAAACTTGGTACATGAATAGTACCCTACCTCATACAGGTGCACGTTGATTTGTTTCACAATGCGATCAAATTTGGCTGTGTTAGAGGACTTTTTAGTTTTCACCTCCATAGACTCCCATGTGTAAGGCAGTCCATTGACTCCGATGTACCGGTATAAGGCAGTCCATAGACTCCCATGTATAAGGCAAAGAAAAATAAAAATTTAGTTTCTTATCATATTCATATTGCAAAAAGGATGCAGTGACACAGTTTTTAGTCCCCACAGATAAAGTCCAGGGGGCTTATAGATAGGATGATGTCCGTCCGTGAGTCCATCCGTTCACGCAGATATCTCAGACACTTTGACAAAATGTCACGTGACCTTGGTGACCTTTGACCTCGAATATACATATTTGTCCATAACTCAGTAACCACAAGTGCTAAACCTTTCATATATGGTATGATGGGACACCCTATGACGCCACATATTGTACCTCATTAATTATGCACATATCTAATTTTGAGCGAACCAATACAGCTAGAGGTCTGATTTTTGGTATATAGGGATCACTTAGCAACACAATTTTTTTTACAAAATTTCACGTGACCTCAATGACCTTTGACCTCAAATATACATATTTGTCCATAACTCAGGAACCACAAGTGCTACACCCTTCATATATGGTATGATGGGACACCTTATGACGCCACATATTGTATCTCATTAATTATGCACATATCTAATTTTGAGTGAGCCAATAGAGCTAGATGTCTGACTTTTGGTATATAGGGATAGACTATAGGATAGAAATTTTTTGACAAAATGTCATGTGACCTCTATAGCCTTTTACCTAAAATACACGATTATGTCAATAAATAAGTAACCGCAAGTGCTATGTCCTTTATACGGTATTTAGTAGGATGGGACACCTTATGACAACACATGCTTTACCTCATTAATTATGCAGATATATAATTGTGGGCTAGCCAATAGAGCTAGAGGTCTGAATTTTGGCATATATGGATTAATTAGCAATATAATTTTTTTCCAAAATGTCACGTGACCTTGATGACCTTTGACCTCGATTATGCATATATATGCATAACTCAGTAACCACAAGTTCTTTACGCTTCAATTTTGATAGGATGATAGACCTTAAGATGTCACATCTTGTACCTCATTTATTATGCACATATGTTTTTCTTGGCGGGCCAATACAGCTGGAGGTCTGATCTTTTTTCCCGATTTAAAACCATAACTAAGACATGCCTCTTGTTTCAAATTGGGAACAATGACATAGACCTATGTTTCCATAGATCTGAACATATACACTCCAGTGATACTTCTTAATGACCACATTTCCCTGCCCCATCAAGACTAATAGTCCTATTACAAGGGGGGACTATGTCATTGTCAATGACTTGTTGGAATGTAAAATGAATAAATAAAAACATCCTGTGATATGTGAAACACTGGCTTAAATTTGAAAAATTGCACTGCTACTCCATTTGAAACAAAAATTAATGCAGGTCTGACTGTAGAAATAAAAAAATGCTGTCTCTCTAACAAAAAAAAAGTTCCCATACCCACTTCCTGCATACCCCCCGAAATCAAATGGGTCTCCCCTTAATATGCGCATGCGCAAGTTAGCGTTGTTTTTCAAGGACTTTGAAAAATCAAACCGACGCCATCTTGTTTCTTGGTCAGGTGCGAATATTGACGTTTTGAAGTTTTTAGCGTTTATTTGATGATGTTTTGTAAATATGAAGTTCACAGTGATGGTACTTTTGTTGCTGTCATGTATTTTTTGGCACGAAACGCTCCTTCGATAGACTGAAGAATGGTACTCACCCGGTACCGGCGAAGCCATTGCTTTAGGCAAGGCTTTAGGCTAGCAAGGCAATCCCGCTGGGTGAGAGCCAGGGAACGCTCTCTCCTTCTACGTCCATGTCATAACAAACTAGCGTCGTTTTATGTTGATGTACTGTCCTTTCGACACAGCGATAACTTTTAGTTTTCTGTTGCTTATTTTGGGTAATTTCGTCAGTTGTGCATTGAGCTTGACATCATTGTTGACTTCGATCGCTAAAGACAGTGTGTGCTTATGTTGACCGATTTGCTAAGGAAGTACGCGCACTCCAGAATCACGGCATAATCCGACAAGGCGACATGGCAATTTGGCAGGATCATCAGATCATACATGATCCGAGATTGCACTTTAGCACGGTCACGATAACTAATATTGTTTGTTTCACTGTTGTTTAATACCTATATTTCCACTAAAAGACCATTAGAATTTCCTCCTGGCTACTTGAAATCGTGCACTGGCATGCATGTAGTTGTCAACATCACTATGCTTGAATGTAGTAGACTCTTACTATGAATATATCGACTGTCACTGCATATTGCGTATGTGTGCAAGTTACTCCGTATCATATCAAAAAATGTAGTATTGCAACGTTTGAGCTGCCAGAAGCCAGAATTTACAGTTTACAAGAAAGTTATCTTACATGTAAAACTCAGTTCTACTGTGAACAAAATGCCGCAGCTATGTTGTATAACTATCGTGAATAACATAATATTTTGTACCGACAAACTGTTGTCAGGATGATACAGTCCAATTTTAATATTTGTCTCTTGGCACACACCAGATACTCATGACTGTAAAACAACATTTCCATATAATTGTATATTCAGTTTTTATATTTAGTTTGCTTTTCACCATATTGTATGTCCTTCCCTGCACTACGTAATTCAAAATTAAATATTGTTTTTGGCCTATACATACTTGAGGGATAAGCTTATTTGGTCTCATACATTAAAGATGCACTGTTGACCTGCAGAGTCCAAACTTTTTATCATTGTATTGTAGATAGGTGTACACTCCAAATACTAAGTACAAGTGTGGTGAGTGTAACAAGCAAATGTGTTTTAGTCAATGGCCCAAATTTATTTTCTATTTGATGGACAATAAATACAATGTACATGTGTAATCAATGCCAACAATCCAGTTTAAGTAATTTGATTTATAGATTAGCCATTGTCCATTATATTACAATAATTTGTGGCTAAATTTTCTCCCCTTCTGTATTATATAAGTTCACCGTTTCCTGTTTTAGATATTGTTGATCCTATTGAGTCCCATCTCTTATTTTTATTTATTTATTTTATTTACACTTTTACTGAGCGACCGAGTTACTCAAGGAGTAATTTTCGTCGGGGCTAAAATAAAGAGCAAACATCTCAAAAAAGAACAAAACTAATTACTAATTACAGAGGAACATTTTCTTTTATAAATTGTTTCACTTTCACCTCAAACGTTGTTATATTGTTATATTCTTAATTCACTTTCACACATATCAAGGCTGTTGATACTTATAATCCACACTTGAACTTATGCTGGAGCAGTAACCAACCAGTTCAAATAACTTTCATTAATGTCCAAAAAATTTGACTTTTTGCCAAATTTCACATTTATGGCAAATAATAAACAGTAAGGAGGTACAAAGGACGTCGGTGCCCCCGGGCCCTATGTTGTATTTTTGGGTCAATTTTTGCCATTTTTGGTCAAAATATTTGTTTCTCAAAAGTTACTTATCTGATAGCTTTGATATTTGGTATACAGGTTCCTAGGCTATATCTGATTGTAATATATTGAAATTATAGAAATCTTCAGTTTTGTATTTTTGCAGCCAATTTTGCCAGGCTATCCTGAAATGAGCTATCAGAGATATCCACCTTCTTCATCAATTCATGTGTCACAAAAAGTTATTCTCTACGTAACACAGCAGAGCTCTGTTGACTGATGGGTCTCTTGTTTTTTCAAAACCGCTGGTCAGACAGCTTTAATATTTGGTTTACAGGTCCCTAGGATGACCTTTGTGAGATAATTTCATACAGTCAGGAGTTTATACTTAATTTTGTATCCATGTCTATAGTAGCTTCAGGGACTTTGGCCCTATGTTTGATCATCTAATGATCAGTATACTGCTTCAGTATCAGGCCATAGCCTGCGTGCCGGCGAAGTATCACCAACATCCAAATGACATTGATGTCCCAGTTCAGGGAGTCAAGAAGTTCCTGCGTCGGCGAATGCAGTCTCCTTTAGCCTTCATGATCGGGAACGGGATTGGAATACTTCAGCCATGTCAATCGTCAGCCGGCATCGCTAGTACACTCAGGGTGACAGTTTTCGGACAGGGTAGTGAATTTTGCCCAAAGTCGTTTCGTAAATGACCAGCAATACAAAATCTTATCACCATACCTTTCGAAACTTTATTGTGGTTGTCCTCAAACTCAGTTGACACGACGGGAGTGGTATTTCAGGGTCAAAGTTGGCAAAGTTTTGACCCCATGTTGAGGGCGTAGTAATCAGACTGCAATCCCAGAAATCAGACGTTATATTTGGAATGTAATTAGGAGCTAAGTATTGATAATTTGAAACTTCAAACCACCGATTTTTAATTTCGATGTTTAGAAAGCTGTATATAGGAATATTTCATGATAATTATGGACGAATCAACCATATTTCGACGTGTGTGGCGCTTACTTTACCGCATATGGGCTGTCTGTGTGTGTTGCTTTTGGCACCTTGTATCGTACGGTGTGGCTAACTTTGCTAAGTTTGTTCAGTGAGTATTACTTACAATTGTTTCCATTGCATATTTTGTTTGTATTAGAATCGCACAGGCATTATTTAATGAAAATAGCGAGTAAATTTCATTGTATGGAATTATTTACCTGTCTAGTTTGATCAATGGTCACTCATTGTGTACGTGTGTATGTCATAGCAATTAGCATGGGGTAGGAAAGAGGTCCATAGTAATTACTGATTCAGTACTTGTTGAGGATACTTTGATTGTGGTTTCAGATTCTTAAATGGTTTCCTTTCTTGTAGTATTCAGTTTGAAATAGTCATCACCGTAATTTTGTATAGACATTTCATAAATTAATCAAAATAAAAATTAGGAATGAACAATATGGCATTTTACTGTGAGGGACATACAAGATTGTCAGGGTCTTCACTTTCTGATTTGATGATAGAGGTTATGTTGTGTATTTCTATTGACAGGTAAAGCCAACTGAAAAATTTTCAAAATTTCACATCTGAATTTAGCATGTCCTTCATAAAAACAACTTATTTTAAAGTATTTTTGAACTTTTACAATTTTTGGAGGGGAGGGTCAGAGCTGTTTGTATCTCCCCCTCACTAGTATCTCCAGAAACATGTCCTCTCACTGAAATGCTGGTGCTCACTTACTTGCTGCCCACCATGACCTTGGCATGGCATGCAGCAACTAAGATCAATGTTTAGTTGACAAAATAAAACATTTATTATTTCAATCATATACCGGTAAACTGTCGCCTCCCACAAGTGATGGTGTCTGAAGTGTTCCCCTTCCGCTTCTTCATTTTCCTGTAGCCATGCAGTCAATGTTGTCCACTGTGAAAACAGAGAATAGCGTTGATCGCGATTTCAGGTTTGTTACTAAATATAGCTGCATGTGCGTGACTTTCAGACAAATATGCTGAAATTCGTACAAATTTTGTCATTGTTTGCTTGGCTGTTGTTGCAGCTTGTAGTCTCAGTCATCAATTCATATGAATAAGTGTGACTCTAAACAGCCATTCTAACACTCGCAGGTTTTATTTTCGTCGTTTATGCAGAAAGTGCGGACAAATATTTATTTATGCATATTAATGAGAGAACAGACGTCATTTGCGATCAGCGCTATTGATTAGTACTTTCTCTGTCTCTCTCTGTCTCTCTCTCTCTGTCTCTCTCTCTCTCTTTCAGTGTGATTACATCGTTTAAAAAAGTTTGAATGTTGCTTGCTGCCTCACACACTGTTTGGCCTTACAAAACTGAGAAATACATTTTTTTTCACTCAGGGCCTTAGTGAAAAACGTGTAAAAAATACAATTCCATAAAAACTCCAAATGAGATTATTAAATTTATATTATTATTGTTATTGATGTTGTTGATTTTTTTATCAATGTTAATAAAATAATGTTGTGAAAAAAATATATTTCAAAGTGTATAAAACTGTCCTCAATGTAACTATGCAGTAGTTTTAAACTACATGAATAAAAAGAAGGCTTGACCAATCGACTACAGTTTGTTTGGGAAGCTCGGCTTGCGCGGTAAGTCACTTACTGCGTTCACACGAGTATGCTAAATATTGTCTGTCTGAAAACTTGTACACTTCTTACGTTCATTAAATGTACTTTTTTTCTCGAAACAACTGCTCAGTTTTCAACCACATGCAATCGTAGCGAACAATGGAAAGAATATTTCAAAATCATTATTCTCCCCACATTTTAAAATTCAATGCTAAATCAGGACTTTAGTCAAAATTTCAGTTACTTTGACCTGATGGCAGTATGTTGACAGTATCACTGAAGCGGTGTCAGATGACAATTTGTGACCGCCACTCGAGTCATAGCGTCCTCAATAGCTTCTACCAAAAAAACTATCGAAAACGGGACAACAGTGTCACCTGACTTAATAGGTCACATGGGGATGAGCTGTAAAACGCTATCGATATGGAGCGAAGTGAGTGTAACTAACAGCATGTCACTAAATGTCCGAAAACTGAGGTTGTCCGAAAACTGTCACACTGAGTGTTATGTAAGATTTTCCAGTATTAGGTACCTGGAGTACCTCGATTGCTTCAACGCGCTAGTACAGGATGTCATATCCTCGACACCATAGCGAATGGTATTCAAAGTCTTGGAGGTCTGCATAGTCTTAAATGTTCTTGCTGTCACAGCGACATTATGTATGTTTGACTCACATGACATCACTAAACGCCCTCTGGTAGCAAATTTGAGAAATCGACTGGCAAACTGATTCTGGGTCAGTCTTTGAGATAGAGATTTTGGCGAATTGAGAGGGTGTTTTTTAGTTGTTTTATTTGAAGTTTTTTGTGTCAAATCTTCTTGTACATACTTAATACGTAGACCAGGGTAATTTTTTGGAATTTTTTTTTCTCTTCATTTCACCTTCAAAGTTCTTCATTTACCAATTTTCATAACTTACAGCAGGGTTCTTAATTTTGAGTATGGTAGAACGATAATGAAAAGTTCCTCGTTTTCTGTGTTCAAAATACCAGTATAACAGTTTTTCACCCTCTGCACAGGGGAGTTTTTCCCCTTTTACCAGAAAATTTAGGGAGGATTTCACCAGTCCTTGTGTTCTACTTGTATCTCTAAGGTGTGACTGGCACCATTTGTGAACATTTTAATGAGTCAGAACTAAATTACACATTTGTGATATACACTGTACGGTATTTACAGAAACACAATCAAAGACCTCAAAGCCAATAATAAATTATTTTCTTAAATATTTTTTATTTGGTATTTGATGGACTACAGTATATGCATCAAAATGTGTTCAAATGCACTTGACATGTTTATTACAAGCTAAGCTCCATAGAAGCTATTAAATGTCTTAAATGTCTCAAACCAAATGTGAGCCAAGTGTCATTGACACCAATGTTCAATTAGATCTTGAAGTTGGTAATATTGTGATGCTTTGTGCTTGGCTGTATTTGTACAGCAATTCATTTATAAACATGGGCATAAGAATGCTTGATTTGTTGCTTGAGGATGCCTCTTCATACCCAAAGTCTCAATTTACAAAATTAATGTACTTGGTGATTATTATATTCAATTGCAATTTTGTTAAAGCCAAAATTGGAAGAATGACTTATATATAGCAAATGAGCAATGTGAAAGTGAAAATGTTCAAAAATTACTGACTTGAAAACAATGTCCAGGAGTTTTGAAATTTAGTTGTTACAATCACAGTTTGATGCAAATTCAAGTGAGCAAAAAAGTTGATGAAATTACTAATGCCAATGGTGCAAAATTAACCATAGAGGAAAAAAAGGGGCCAAGAATTCTATGTCGAAAAATTTCAATTTCTGTAACTTTATTGTCAGTGCAGTGGAGATATACCGGTACTGTGAGGCACTATGTGTCATGTTTTGTTCAAATCAAATTTCGGTAAAGGACTGATACTCAAATGAGCAAATAAACATTTTAGCCAATTGGTGTTGTTGTGGAAATTGGAACGTAAAAAATATGGACAAACTGATCCAAATTGCAACAAAACATACAAAAGCAGAGCCGAAGACAGTCCAGGACACTTCAAAAATCCATGAAAGAAAATTCCATTCTTCAACGTTAAAATAGAATAAAAGAACTCTTCCAGTTCCAGGGGACGTGGTGAGATGCAGCAGTCAGTGCAAACTCAATTATGTGAGAGTACCGGTACATCAATTGACCAAATTAACTACCTGTGTTTAAAATTACATGTGTCTTTTTTCTAATTTTTAGATTCCTCTATTTGTAATCATCACAAAGGAAGGAACAAGAGTTTTTGATATCCTGCCAGTTGTACAAGTTTCAATACAAATTCCAAAGAAGGTGTTTGAAGTTTCTCCAGATACAAAAGTAAGAGTCTTATGTGATAGCTTCAAATTAAGGCAATATTCAACATATCTGGCACAAAACCAGTAGTTGATTTCCCATAGGCCACCACAGCAACGTTGAGCTCAGTTTTCCTATTTTAAAACATTCAGCGGCAAGAATCCTCTTGACAGCTGTTAGGTCAATGTCAGCTTGACTACTGATTAATTTTTCGTGTGGGCAAGTCCACGGAAATTTTGAGATAGCGATGAAAATAGCACCCTCAGTGGTGTTTTTGACAAAATTCAGGCTTATTGTTATGATTTCTATGGGCCCTAGAACTCCTCATATTACCACCGAATGCTTCAGCCATTATTCACAACAGTCTGCATTTTGATTCAGGCAGAAAAATATCTCTACAAAAATTCTTGACATTAAAGTTCAAACTAAACAAGCATCCATGCAGGTATCAAAACTTCAAGGTCTGCACTATTTTTCTTCTGAACGAACCCGGAAGTGAATTAATGGTCTTGTGCCATCTATGAAGTTTTGTTGACAGGAAGATTTTCCACCGCTCACAGTAATGTATTGTATTAGGTAAATTTTAACCCTTTCATCCCCAGTTCCCTGTGTACAGGTCCAACTTTACCATAGAAAACAATGGATTTGGGACAAACCATGGTGGTGAAAGGGTTAAAGTACTAGTAGACTGTTGTACTTATATCTATTATCGTTAACAGATCGATTCTCATCCTCATGCAAGGTTGAACATGGCTTTATCATTCAAGGAAGTGTACTGTCTGTATTTTATCGTTAAAGCTAATGTATTTTTACAGAACACACTCTCCCTTTTTTTCTTTCATCAGGTCGGAGAATCTGGTTGATGACTTTAGTGTGTACGTTGACATAGTGACACTGGAATACAGATTTCATTTTGAGTCAGTGATAACTTGAACCAGTGGTCCTTCTCAGAGGGATCATGCTTGAACTGACTGTAATAATCAATATCTACCGGTAGATTAAAGGGATTAGCTGTATTATTTGTTAAGTAGTTGCTAGTTTTGTTAATCATTCTGTGCTATATTTCAACTGACCTTTAATATATTTCTACTCTTGTTGCTTATCTGACAAATAACAAGTCTCATCTTCAAACCATATTACAAACAGTTAAAAATCATAATGATATTGATCTAGGGGAAGGAAAAGAAATCTGTCAAGTGTTAGGCTCAATTAATTCATCATAGTTTCACAGTGAAGATATTCACATGATGGCTGCAGCAAATGCTGATGGGTATAACTCAGCAGATACCACTGTGCAAATGGGTAGTGAAATGTTAAGGGGGGCAGTTGGAGGTAGTGAGGAGAAAGAGGGTGAAACATCCACTTCTATGAATGGAGCTGCTGAATTTAAATTTGTTGCTGACATGGCATCAGAAGTTGTGAGATTGGTATCTTACAAGTCCTGGCCACATTCAGTGCCAGTAAATCCAAGTGCATTAGCTAGAGCAGGCCTTTTTTATACAGGAAAAGATGATATAGTGGTGTGTTTTTCATGTAAAGAATCATTTAAAGACTGGGAATATGGAGATACAGCCATGGGAGAACACAAATCGTTATCTCCAGGTTGTAAATTTGTCAAAGGTATAGATAATAGTAATGATCCATTGATTAAAGATATGAGCAGATTTGCACATCTTAATGCTAGCTCATCTCAAAAAGAAAATGAGGATGATGACAAGGGGAAGGGTGGGGCCAAGGAAAATGCAGGGGGGAAAAAAGGAAAGAAAAAGAAAGGGAAGAAGAAAAAAGGGAAGAAAAAGCAGAATGATGATGATGATGACGACGATGATGACAGCTCAATTTTCAACGTGGAAGATGATCCTCAATTCATAGAAGCTAACAGAGTTCTTAAAAGTGAATACAAAAGATTATTAACTTTCATCTACTGGCCAAAGAATGCACCCGTTTTACCAGAAGATTTGGCAAAGGCAGGATTTTACTACTGTGGATCAGATGACAGAGTGCAGTGTTTTTGTTGCTATGGTATTTTGAAGAACTGGCAGCCTGGTGACTCGACAATGAATGAACACAGGAAATACTTTCCATCGTGTCCGTTTGTAAGAGGGGAAGATGTCGGAAATGAGCCGATGAGATTGGTGACAAGGCAGGGCATTGTTGATGATACTCCAGTCAAGCAGACTTCACGAGATCCAAACAGGGTGGAGAATTTTCAGAACCAGCAGCAAAATCAACCACCATGGAATGTTTATGGTGCAAGTAACACTGCTGCCCCGCAAAGATCTCAAACCCAGAGTCAGCACAGACATCCTGAATATGCTGATGAGGATAAACGCATGGCTACTTTCAGCCATTGGCCGTCTTCTGATACTGTATCACCACAAGAATTATGCAGAGCTGGATTTTACTACACTGGTAAGGAAAAGAAAAGATTAATTTTATGTTTTGGTGTCAAATATAGTATGAAAAGTATTTGTTTGCTGCTGCACCTATTGGATTTTGTTATTGTTTACGAAGGGATAGATATTAAGGGTACTTTGCATGGTTGTAACAATGTGTATAATAGATTTGTAGCATTTTGATTTGGTTGCCAAGTTGTATAATTGGTTGGATAAGTAACAAGGACAATGCTGCAGCATGAGGGTTGGCCATTTCACTCCGTGTGTACCGGTATGCAGGAGAAAACACAGGAGAAAGATAGAATCAAAGGGAGAGAATTTCAGGGTTTAAAAATATAGTTATTGTCAGTGTGCCCTGTATTAACAAACATTGATTTCCAGAAACTTTGCATTAGTCTGAGGAACTGTGGAAATTCCTTTGTATCATGCAAAGTCTGTGTGAACCAAAAAATTTGCTAGTGTCACCAGCAATTTGTTTGCAGTGTTGCACCTTACCGGTATATTGGCTTAGATGTTACATTGATTATCGTACCTAGAAGATTTTGAACTTGCAACCTGCTGTATTTGCTCACTCAGAAAAGAAACCCAAGGTCCTAAAAGCACTTTTCTTCACCTTCTTAAGAAAGGTATAGTGCAATACAGTGAAAGATTATTTAAATTTTGGTGGTGACCTTTTACTTTGGTAGCCTCTGTCAACACTTTAGTTCCATATGATACTTAGAAGCAAATTGTTACATAACAAAAGCATCACGTGTGAAGTGTGAAATGTTTACCTTCAAATAATGGTGAACAACTCAATTTTGTGAATTAATATTTTTCAGATCTTTATATCTCGTTGTGTGATTCAAGGTGTAATTTTTGATTCCTCCAGGAATCAAGGACAATGTCAAGTGCTTCCATTGTGATGGTGGATTGAGACATTGGGAACCAGCAGATGAACCGTGGATTAAACATGCTAGATGGTTTCCAAAGTGTGAATATATCTTGACGGAGAGGGGGAGTGCCTTTGTCAAGTATGTGACATCCACATATCCCCGTGTACCAAGTTCAAATTCACAGGTCAGTTCAACTGAAATATATCTGATGCTTTTTGAAATGTTAACTTCAAACAAATATACCAGGTAAGAGAGCAAGATTAACACCACATTCACCATAGTTTAAGCTCTTCAAAACAGGTTCACACGCTTTTGTTTTGCCAGACTGATTAAAGGACTAAATTTACTGCCATTTTCAAGGACACTTATTTGGAAAGTGTTAGACAAGGGTCAGATGATGGAGAAATGTCAATTTTTCTCCCAAACTAAAATTGGGATATTTTGCAAATGAGCAATTGTTTTCTCAGTGTTTTGATTGTTTAGTTTACACTTCCTTGGACCATCATGCAAATTGCTGTAATATTCTTATGATATCTATACAATGGCAAGACCTAAAGAGATTAAGAGATACCAACCGATACTGCAGCATTTGTGGTTATGGCATGTGCATTTATGAAGCCAACCACCTTTTACATTTAGAGATGTTGTAACAGGAATTGCGGTGCCATATTTTTGGTAAAGTTACAAATTTTTAGTGTACAAGACTAAAATGTGACAGTTGATCATTTAATATGCCTGACATATAGTTTCTCTTTTTATTATTTCCTTGCATTATAGACATCAGGCAGAGGACAAGGTAAATATAAATCAACTCTAAATTATATATCGTTATATTCTTGCACATCTTCCATTAAGTCAAAAGTACTCATTTGATAGCTTTGAAATTTGGTTTACAGGTTTCTACAGATGAACTAAATGATATTTATTGAAAATTATGATGAAATCCGCAATTTTGTAATTTTGGGGCAATTTTTGCCATTTTTGGTCAGAAAATGTGTTTCTCAAAAAGTACTGGTCTGATAGCTTTGAAATCTTGTATACAGGTTTCTACAGATGAGTTAAGTAATATATTGAATTTCTGATGAAATCTGTTATTTTGTATTTTAGAGGCAATTTTTGCCATTTATGGTCAAAAATGTGTATTTACAAAACTACTCATCTGATAGATTTGAAATTTGGTATACAGGTTCCTACAGATGAACTAAATGATATTTATTGAAATTATGATGAAATCTGCAATTTTGTTATTTTGGGGCAATTTTTGCCATTTTTGGTCAAAAAATGTGTTTCTCAAAATGTACTTGTCGCTTTGAAATTTGGTATACAGGTTTCTTCAGATGAGCTAAGTAATATCTATTGAATTTCTGATGAAATCTGTAATTATGTATTTTTGGGGCAATTTTTACGCTCCCATATATGCATATGTATATGCAAATGGGAGGTATTCGTATAAGGTGGCAAAATGGCGTCTGTGTGTATGTATGTATGTATGTCTGTTAGTCTGTCCACATCAAAAACTCCTAAACCGTAGCACCTACTGTCTTAGTATTTGGTGTACAGGTGCACCTTGGGGTGGAGATGTGAATTTGTTCAAATGAACATGTCAGTGCCAAAAATATGCAAATGAGGGGGGGAGGGGAGGAAAAATCCTGCAAATGGCTAAAACTCAGTAAGCGTTGGTCAGATTTGGTTGAAACTTGGTATGCAGATTTCTTTAGGTATTCTAAATTATGTGTGCAAAATTTGGGATGAAATTTGCATGTTTATATTTTAAGGGTATTTTTTCCGTTTTTAATCAAAAAATCTTGTTCTCTGAAATCGCTAGTCTCATTGCTATGAAACTTAATATTCATGTTCCTCAGAATGACCTCAGTCATGCTTGTACAAATTGTATTGATATTGTCATATTTGTAATTTCGGGGCAATTTTCCCAATTTTTGATAAAAATTTTTTTAATCCAAAAACTGCTGATTTGATAGCTTTGATACATGTATTTGGTGTACAGGTATCTAAGATTAATCTCAATATAATGTATTGAAGGTATGTTGAAACTGGCAATTTTTTTTTTATTTCTGGGGCAATTTTTGCCTTTTTTGGTCAAAAACTTTTTCTCCTAAAACTTCTGATCTGGTAGCTTTGATATCTAGTGTACAGGTTCCTAGGGTTTATGTTAATTAGATA
>LD343215.1:580631-592578 GCA_001465055.1 Ptychodera flava | reverse complement strand
ATCACTCTGTACCAGTCTGTGTATGTCAGTCTGTCTGTATATGTATGTCCATGTTTCATACAATTGTTGACTTGTTTTGATAACTATATGGGAGCGAACAGTGATGGTGTCACTATTTTTGCCATTTTTGGTCAGAAAATGTGTATTTCCAAAACTACACATCTGATAGCTTTGAAATTTGGTATACAGGTTTCCATAGATGAACTAAATCACATCACCCCTATCCTGATGCACCTCCATTGGCTTCCAGTAAAATACAGAATACAGTACAAAATATTACTTCTTGTATACAAATCGCTCCATGGACTTGCCCCACAATATCTTGCTGAACTCGTCAATATTAACTGTCCTCCCAGATCACTGCGCTCAAGTCACGGCCTCACACTTAAAGTACCAAGAACTAGACTCAAATCCTATGGAGATCGCTCCTTCAGTTACGCCGCTGCAATCCTATGGAACCAGCTACCAATCACTATCCGTACTGCTCCCAGTATCACCTTTTTCAAATCCAGACTCAAAACACTACTTTTCCAGAAAGCGTATAATGTGATTTCCACTCATTGTTCAGCGCCAGTGAGCACTTTATTAGTGGATACCAGGCGCTATATAAATCATACTTATTATTAAATGATGTTTATTTAAATAATGACGAAATCTGCAATTTTGAATTTTTGGGGCAATTTTTCCCATTTTTTGGTCAAAAAATACGTTTCTCAAAAAGTACTGGTCTAACAGCTTTGAAATTTGGTATACAGGTTTCTATAGATGAACCAAATTTGATCTTTTGAAATTAAGATGAAATCTGCAATTTTTATTTGTGGGGGCAATTGTTGCCATTTTTGGTCAGAAAATTTTATTCTCAAAATACTACTAATCAGATAGCTTTGGTTGACATGTTCTTAGGGATGATCTGATGTGATATATTCAAAGTATGATGAAATCTTCAATTGTGTATTTTTGCAGCTTATTTTAGCCACTTTTTTCTGGCTACTGCATTGAGCTATCAAAGATTTCCACCTTCTTCATCAACATGTGTCAAAAATAGTTATTCTCTACATAAACACAGCGGAGCTTTATCGGCCGCTAGGTCGCTTTTCTTTTTATCAAGCCTTCTCTGTCTATTTTTTGTTGTGGACATTTGCTTAATATATGTATTTAGGATCTGCTTGTCCCATTGCTATAGAAGTTGATATGCATGTTCCTAAAGATGACCTCCAGCACTAAGTTGGAGACCTTATTTGCTTTTGTCATTCTTGTTTTTCTTGGTTTAAATATTTCTCGAATGGACCAATTCAAACTGAATGTGAGCACACTGTCCTTGACGGTATTTTTTTCAAAGGAATTTTCCTCAACTAAGATGACAACGACACCCCCTCATACTATATATTTTCAAAAAGCAGACAATATGAAGTGTACTATGGTAGCAGTATTTTCCTAGAAGATTGAAGTGGTGTATAATTTGGGTTAAAAACCTCAATTTTTGTCATAATGATAAAATTCATTTAACTCAAAAACTTGGTACTATTTTCTGAAATGCAACATTTCTGTGATTTTGAGAAATTACGTGCATTGGGTGCAGTGTCCCCTTAATCTTTTATTATACATGTTCCTTCTTCCCTTGCTGTTGATCTAACTCATTGGAAACCATCACAATGTAGGACTTTCTTTATTTTGTACTATTCTGTACCTTCATCATGGCATCATTTGCCAGACATTTATTTCACCCATTATCGCTTATTGGTTGGGGCATTTTTCCATTTAACTGTATATCTATTGAAAACATACAGTCCTCTGAATAAGACAGACTGCAGAACATGCAGTATGTGTGATTTAAAACAAATTAAGATAATTTTACTGTATTAAAAACATTTTGTACATTCAATTTTATTTGTTGTATGAGATTCATGCATCATTGCAAACAATGATACAGTTTTTGAAGTGCAGTTCTTGTGCGAAGAACACAAACTTATACAATACTTTGCCATCACACTATTTCATAGACATGCAGAACTAAGTTGTCTCAGCTCTACATTTAGTCTGCAAGATCAAATGGTTGAGCTCCTAAGCAAATGTGAATACAACATTAGCACAAGCAAAGTGTGAAATAGATGTTACTGTCTCAATCTGGGGCGATTTCACTCCCTGAATTCTGATTTAAGCTAGCCATCTAGTTGGACTGCACAGTTGAAGAGTCCCCAGAATGTGTCTGACTTAGATTTGTGTCCGCAGTAAATTTTCTTCACAATCTCTGACTTGGACTGCATGTCATCTCGGTAAGACTGCACAATCAAGTTAGACTCTGTAATGATGAACTCTGGCAAAGACCATGGCTATTGTAAAGTTATGTACGGTAGTTTTGTGTAGTCTTGGAACTGTTGACAATTCTAACCTTGCATTTTCATGAACCTTTCAGGCAGAAATGTAAACACTTTATAGTGTACTCAGACATAACCAACTATTTCTTTGGTTGCTCACATTTTTACGCTCCCATATATGCATATGTATATATGCAAATGGGAGGTATTGGTATATGGTGGCAAAATGGCGTCTTTGTGTATGTATGTAAGTATGTATGTATGTCTGTTAGTCCGTCCACATCAAAAACTCCTAAACCGTAGCACCTACTGTCTTAGTATTTGGTGTACAGGTGCACCTAGGGGTGGAGATGTGAATTTGTTCAAATGAACATGTCAGTGCCAAAAATATGCAAATGAGGGGGAAAAAAGGAAAAATCCTGCAAATGGCTAAAACTCAGTAAGCATTGGTCAGATTTGGTTGAAACTTGGTATGCAGATTTCTTTAGGTATTCTAAATTGGGATGAAATTTGCATGTTTGTATTTTTAGGTATTTTTTCCGTTTTTAGTCAAAAAATCTTGTTCTCTGAAATTGCTCGTCTGATTGCTATGAAACTTAATATTCATGTTCCTCAGAATGACCTCAGTCATGCTTGTACAAATTGTATTGATATTGTCATATTTGTAATTTCGGGGCAATTTTCCCAATTTTTGATAAAAAATATTTTAATTCAAAAACTGCTGATTTGATAGCTTTGATACATGTATTTGGTATACAGGTATCTAAGATTAATCTCAATATAATGTATTGAAGGTACATGTATGTTGAAACTTGCAACTTTTTTTTTATTTTTGGGGCAATTTTTGCCTTTTTTGGTCAAAAATTTTTTCTCCTAAAACTTCTGATCTGGTAGCTTTGATATCTAGTGTACAGGTTCCTAGGGTTTATGTTAATTTGATATATTTAAAATTAGGATGAAATCTGCAATTTTGTATTTTGGGGGGCAATTTTTCTCATTTTTGGTCAAAAAATTTGTTTCTCAAAATTTACCAGTCTGATTGCTTTGATAGTAAGTAAACTGGTCCTTAGGGTTTTTGTTGATAAGATATATTGAAATTAAGTTGAAATCCGGAATTTTGAATTTTTTGGGCAACTTTGCGAAACTTTCAGTTTTACTGGGATATCTTTCATTTTGTATTTTTAAGATTTTTTTTGGTAATTTTATACCTACTGGAACTAAGAGTATATAATGTGGTGATTTAGTAAGCATTTGATAAGGTAAACTGTATTTGGTGTTGAAATGCGGTAAAAAAAGGCTGGCAGATTTTGAAAAAATTCCAAACAAATGCCAATAAAAAATTCAGCCAGAGAAGGTTTGACAAAAAGAAAAAGTGGGAGAGTGGGGAAAAAAGAATGTACAATGGATCGGATAAAAAAGATAATGTACCTCATCGATCTTCCACACACCATCCCTTATCAAATGGTCCACCCCGATGTATTTTTGTGCACAATTAACCATGCAGTGTATTTTAGTTTAAGATGTCAAGTTAGGTAAGGATTTGAAAGAAATACCACAGTTTAACTTTATCTCTTGTGTCATCATCCTTGTGTAATTGGTTAAGTTTGTAAGTTGTTCCAGATGTGGATGTACCAGCTGTTCTGGAAGAAAACAATGTTTACTTTTTCCTGTAGGGTTTCTGAGTTGATGATTGTATGTTGAAATTTCTCCATGTATCTGGTGTATGGGCAAAGTGTAAACATTGGTTGCATGTTATGTATTTCAGTCTATGTAAAATATTGTAAATGAAAAATCAAGAAAAGTTTACTGTGTGCTTGTAAAAGATAACATATTTGTCAATACATAAACTGCCTTGCAGATTGATTGTCTTAAAGATTATCACAGAAGTAGAAAAGGAAAAGAAACTAATCAAATTGCTGTAACATATTCACTCTCAGTGCCTGTATAGGCCTACACTTAACTATTTTATCATTACATACAGCTGTTTGTTATATCTTTATCACTCTCCATTGGCCAAGGCACACTTGGGGTCAATGTCATCACTCTGTGCCAGTCTGTGTATGTCAGTCAGATCTGTCTGTATATGTATGTCCATGTTTCATACAATTGTTGACTTGTTTTGATAACTATATGGGAGCGAACAGTGATGTTGTCACTATTTTTTCTTACTCGTAGCATGTGCAGAAGGATTTGAGTATACGCATTTACAATAGTTTTTCCAAAATCATGCTGTATACAGAACCTGAGTATACATTGAATCACAGTGAGGACTGTGATTGAATTCTTTCCAGTATGCTTTTTTGTTAGCGCCATGACAATTGTGGCATAATGCTAAAGACCTCAATTTTTTTTACATTTACGTTTTGTGCTTTGGCCATTCATGTCTATAAAGACTGGCAAGAATTTCTATTGCTCAGTTGCAAAGTACACAAATTACTTGTGGAAATATTTGAATTACCGTAAAAACCTGATCAATTCGACCACCCTATTAATTCGACTACACTATTTTTTTCACAAAACATAATTTTATTTGGCCCCTTTCAATTTGACCACCGACGGAAACTGGGACTTTCTCAATCCCTATTAATTCGACCGAATTACATACCCTTCAAAAAATTCCTTCAGTTGGTGATCATGAATCAACGATATTTCAAGACATCGAAAACCACCGTTACGAATACAATGAACCACGGGTCAGACAAAAAGGCAGAAATGAGAACTACAAAGGGCTTTGTAAACGGCTTTCAGATTGGTTTTTATTGGGTCACATGATTGTTTTCGGTGAGTGGGAAACCTCAGTGATTTAGTGAGCTGGATCTCAGTCGCCGCTTTCGAAATATGCGTGAAGTTACAGCGTGTGTGCAGTACCAGCCCTCTAGTCTCTATTTTTGTAACTATTTTTTCACCTTAATATCAAAGAAAGTCAGAATAAATTACCTACTTTCTCCCTTTCTCATCGTCTTTTCCGAATTCTTACCTTCCTGTGTCGATTGAAATTTACAGACTCTTTCTGTGTGTGAATCATTATCCCTTCCTAATTTGACAGATATTATGTTCTAAACCACATGTTGCTTGTTCCTAAAACACATAGACAGATGTGCCCCGTGCACTAAAAGGACGAGTTTGCGAAATCTTGCGAACGCTGAAAAAATTGCTGAGGAAAAATCGATGTTACATGTCGGTAAGTACGGCTGACGCTGCCGCGCCATGCGTTCTTACCGACTGGGAACAGACTAATATTTTCAAACACAAATGGCGACAGTGTCAAGGAAAGAGTAAGACGACGACTTATTTTTTCAAGCTGAAGAAAATGCTCTTTCTTGTTGTTTTAATGACTCAATCGAATATTTTTGTTCCCAATTAATAAATCATAGACAATCGGTTTATGGCAATTTTTGTCGACCGATAAGTCTTTTCATCTTCAATATTCCATTCTAATTTCACCTATATAATATCCTAATCTCCTCAGACCTTATGTTTTGAGGCGAGCGATCGCTCCGCTCGCCTACCACTCGCGCAAATCAAATTCCGCGAGAGCGATGAGCCGCTCACGCCATGGCTGGGACCCAAGTTTTTGAGACCAAAGACACACGTTGTATCCAGAGTGTAACATATACTCTAATCTCCTCTGATCGACGCGCGAGGCACAGTGTAGCGAATAAAACTATGCTTTCAATATTCAGTTCACTTCACTTCAGTATGAATTATGTTCTCGGCAAGGTGCAACAATGTGATACAGTATTACTATAGCACTCATCATAGTGTATCGGCATCGGGCCTGTACACTTCAATAGCTCTACCACGGTTCGGAATTTACACGTATTCAAATGAACAAAGTACAGTCCTTCATTCTTACAATTTCGAACCAACTCCGTTTTCTTGGCTGCTATATTCTTTCGTAGTGTTCAAGACATAAACGGTTATCCTGCCGCAGCAAGATTTCATAGGAAAAATATGCGTGACAAACGAGGATCATATTGCTTACGCTATCGAGATCGAACATGGAGAACTACGATGATGAATGGCACTACACGTCGCAACTCGCGGAAACAAATGCATAATCTCTTATTCAACAGTTTAGCCTGAGCAATTGCTAGGTCTCTTGGTCCTTTGAAAATAATTAAATTGACTCTGAAAAGTTGGACAGATACCCGATAATTCTGAAAAAAAGATTGCGAAACGATCACGAGTTCATTCTACCGTAAAACTTTGAAAGACGTAAATTTTTGCGACATTTTGGCGCACAGCATAGGAGTTCTGTGTGACTGTCGTAAAATGGTACCCGTTGCAGCCCTCGGCCCTCTTCGCCTTCGAGTGTACACACCGCGGATCGTGTACCTCGACGTGGCTGTTATGATAAATTCGTTTTGTTTTGTGGAATGTAAACTTGTGATCACTTGGATATATCGCGGTAACAATCGGCCAAATTAACTTTGGTTGAAGACCAACGAGCATGCAGGATGTTTCAGCGGGCCACAAACGTAACAAAATGAAACATAACTTGACTGTGGAGTGATGGTAGCACAATTCAGTGTAAAATCTAGTTCTGTACGCGTATTCGGCGTAGTTCAAACTATGGAGGTAAAAAAATACCTCCATGTTCAAAACCAAACATGTTTAATGACAGCACTGTTGTCTTGGTAGGTTTTGTCTTAATGCCAATGTATCTAATGTGCATACCATAAGTCTTAGTATATTTAAAAGGCTTGTATTTTATGACAAAATCATGAAAAGGTTACATGTCCTTTTAAAAAGTATATATTCATCTATTAGTCCGTGAATGCAACAGAAGCCACATTTTTGCATATTTATTGTTCGAAAAATGTTAAAAGTTAGCCAATATGCTATGAACATTTGTGTGGGAGAACACTGCTCATCCTGTTCCATCTATCAAAATACATAACCCGTATTTTCTCCCTTCTCTATTACATAACAATAAGAAAGACAGCTAGTCACATTGTTTTAGTAATAAATTTTATTCATGCACTCTCCATACTGTTTTCAGGGCACCTGTTCAATCACTCTCCTAAAGTCAGCAGTGCCATATTCAAATCACAAGAGATGACACAATTTTTTTTTTCACTCGCCTGACTACTTTTAGGGGAGCTGTTAAATCACTCGGAAACCACTCACCTGGATGGTTTCAGGAGAGTGAATTTTAGCTCTCCTGCCATTTTCAAAAAATAAGCCCTGTCTCCTGTGACTTTCCTTCTAACGTTTATTTGCCTTGTGCACCAAAAGAGATGCTGTATTTTATGTCAAACGATGAAAAAATTGCTGAAGAAATAACCATGTATCAGTCAGTACGGCAGGCGAAACCAGGACGGCCATACCGATTGGGGACAGAGCAGAGTAGATCGAAACGCAAACGGGGTGTTATTATAGGAAAGGCAGTGACTTATTTTAAAGCTGAATAAAATGCTGTTTCTGGTTGTGTAAGTCTGTCAATCGAAATATATATTTTGTTCCCAGTTGATTAATCATGGGGGGATGGCAGTCTCGATCTCCCCTTTATGGTTCGATATTTACTGACTCGTTCCTTCTCATTTTTGTCAATCTATGAAAGCATTTTCGTCTTCCATATTTCAATCTTACTTTGACCGATGTTATATCCTCACCTATAGTGTCATTAGTTTTGACCAACGTACAAAGACGTGGCCCATGCGCCCGGTTGACGAGATATTTTGCAAAACGATGAAGAAATATTTGAACACGTACGGCCACACTGTATGCATGGGGCCCGGGAGACATCGATGTCAGTCTTTCCGGACAGTTTACATGTAGCTTAGGGGATATCAAAGGAGATGAATCAGTTAGTTGAATAAAACATAACTTTTCGGACATATTTTATATCAATTTCGTCAATGTCGGACTTTTGATTCGATTGAGAAACCAGAATCACCTACAGAGATGTCTGTATTAAACACGGACGCACAATTCGGAATAGTTTGTTGTGCTACTGTCAGTCTCAGTCTTGGTGTCTCTCCCATAAATTTTCGAAGCTATAGGCCTACACTTGTCGTTTCGATTCACAGGTAGCGGTACACCGATGACCAGATATTGTACGTTCTTAAAACTAGTCTAGCAATTTTACGACACTCTTTATCATCGTGTCTCCCCGTGAAAGTCCTTGAATCTATGGACGTGACCATTGTTCTACTGTGCCCATTATAGTGTAAACCCCTGCTCGTTCCCAGCAGAGTACTTTTTTAAGTTCTGTACATCAGTGTACACTGTGTGTGTATAAGCCCTAAACCTAGTTTAATTCAATTTTGGAAAGGTATTAGTAAAGAATAAAGGGTCGTTACAGTTGCAAAAATTGCAAGAAAAACGGCATGTTTTTCCAGTACTTTTACAGTTCTGTGCTTTCCGTCCCCGTTACTCAAATAGAATAGTCCTATTCACAAGTGCCATTGTTTTAAATCACGTCCAGGATGTGCTGTTGATTTTCATTCTTTCGTGCAATTTCATTCGTTTGAAGCAACTATCCTTTCATTTGACTGCTCTGTGGGACTCTTCTAGATATGTGTTTTGGATAAAAAGAACTCCACAGTGAAAGACATAAACTTCGACGGTGATAGGTATACAATATCGGTTCGATGTGCGACGATATACAGATTACAAGTAATTTTAGAAGTTCTCAAAACCAGAAAAAATAATTCTGCGCGCCACTTATTGATAGCATCTCCTTGTGAACGTCCTTGAATCCATGACCGCGACCATTGTTTTTGAAGTGTTCGACGGTCGATGATCGGTAGATTAATGAAGACTTATGTTACTGAACTATCATGTGATTGTTAGCATGGTTAGGTGATAGACGGTGTAGTCTGTAGAGGCGATATGGCGAAAGTCCACAGCCCAAGGGAGCATGAGACGTACATTGCATGCTTTCTTACAACGAACGAGCCGTTGGTTTCCATAGCTACTACGTGAAATCCGGCCTCACCGTTGTCCCTGTCCTATTCGGAGAACAACTTTCAAGCTGCGTGTTGAGGTTCAGATGTCCGATTTTTTTCATATTCAAAAGGCTCATTGATTTACAGAGAACGCCCGTCTTGTCTCTAGCTTTAACTTAGCACATGATGGCAATTGAAAATTCGAAGCCAAATAGCCAGTGGGAAAAAATTCGACGACTTGCTCTCACCAGCGGTCGCAATGAAAAAAAAAATCGAAGTCTCTGAAGTCTGTAACATTGCTCCGCCATGTTTATTGTTGGTTGTACGGCCAGTTTAAAGTCACAGACTTTCTTCACCGTAAAATTCATATAATTGCCATACCACGAGGTTCCCTGTGCATTTCAATATGTCTATTTGTGATATATTCGATCGATGGTGATGAACTTTCTCCAGGCCGTGACATGTCACCAGTTATGAACTTTACTGGTTTTCGATACGAAAGATGCAATATATTATTAGCGTTGTTCACGTTGTGTTTTGAGTTTGATATCGAATATAACAAGAAAAAACTAACGATTAGAGTGACGATAGAGACCATGGCCGATACGGGACATTGACATCAACTACTTGCATTGAGCAGTGACCTGAAACTTCAGACTGACATATAAATGTCGATAATATAAAACATCGAAATGCCGGAGAGAGAGAGAGAGAGAGAGAGAGAGAGAGAGAGAGAGAGAGGGGGGGGTTTACGCTGTCGCAAAATGACTTCGGTATTGACGATACACAGACATCGAAAATGTACACCTACTTCAGAAATTCGACAAATCTTATAATAAGAGTAGAACAAATCCAAAAGTGTTGGTTGAAGTAAATCTTCAGATGTTGGTTTTCCAAAGTTAGACAATACTTACAGAAATATGGTCGTCATAGTCTTCTCTTAAAAACCATTATCCTTAACACCACGTTTCTCATGATCGGTGATGTCATTTTTTATTATTTTTAAAAACTTTCAATGCATCAAACGCCATAAGACTATCTCATCTGCCTGTCAGGGAGTTACAATATATTTCCAAGGGCTGGCACACGATGTCAACTTACGCGTCGTCCGTCGAGCGGCCAGTGACAGTGTCACAGTTCGGCTCCGTCTGTAATCGCGGCCACTTTGATTTTGATGTGACACCAACGTGCGTTTGAGGTTTTTTTGTTACCTAATCTGTCGACCTCACAAAATTTCACAGTCCATGCTTTGAAGCAGTCTCAACATGGCAAACATGTCTCGCGTAAATTTCATCCTCATCGTTCCAATTAATTCGACCACTAAATTATTTCGGCAGTTTTAATTTCCTATTAATTTGACGTTTTTCAAATCGTAATTATTTTTTTCTGGTCGAATTGATAGGGTTTTTAAGGTAGTCATGGTAGAATCCTGATAACCACCCACGTGACCAAGTCCATTCTTTGTATGTCAGCAACTCCTAACAGCGGAGCTATATCAGCTGCTAGGCCGCTTGTTTGATTATTTTTCTCATTTTAAGTAGAAATTATTCTATGAAACCGCCTGCCCAATTGCTGTTAAATTTGGATTGGATGTTTGCAAGGGTGTTGCCCTTCTAATTTGTTGAAATTGCGACAATATTGGAAAAAATACTGTTTTGGGCAATATTTGTCATTTTGGTCAAAAAATCTTAAAAAATAGTTTCTTTTTATCCCTGTCGCGATAAGTTTACACACACCAAACTTCCAATGTATTTAGGTATACCGCTGGTGATGTTGTTACATTCCCATGTAATCACCCAAGTAATCAGGTAGAATTACACATGCTGTTTACGCTTCTGGAATTCCACCGGGAGCTGAGTCTGGCCATAAAAGTGGCGGCTGTACAGATGGGACGGAATATTCCACTTTATTGAATGAGGACACAAAAATAAAATTTTATTAAATCAATGACTCTTGTTCATTTTCTTACTGTTTGTATCATTTACCCAGTGTCGCTGCTTTATCTTTTGTTTCTCTCGCTTTTCGTCTTTAATCACCAGTAGGCCTATAACCTTGAAAAATATACATGCGAACTTACTACCGATCATTCCTCCCAACCCTAATAAAATGGTATCAACCACTACGTTGTCTGTCCCACGCACAAACTATCTCCACCGAACATGTCGTCGAAGCGAAGGGTTCGCCCGACAGTGCGGTCTGAAATAATTCAGCTTTGGCTGAATGGACACTCTATAAGATCTGTTGCTCAGGACAAAAATATATCGGCATCAACAGTGGTGGCAACTATTTTGAGGCGATTCAATTTCAAGAAAACCGGTCTTACTGTAACGGCTAGAGCAAGTGGACGCCCACACAGTACACCAGTGTGATTTTCGGACGACCTCAGTTTTCGGACATGCTGTTCGTTGTACTCACTTTGCTCCGTATTGATAGCGTTTTACAAGGCATGCTACCGCATATTAAGTCAGGTGACGCTACTGTCCCGTTTTGGATAGTTTTTTTTTTTTCGGTAGAAGCTATTTCGGGCTACAAACTTGGCGAAGTTAGCCACACCGTACGATACAAGATGTCGAACGCAACACACAGAAACAGCCCGAGTCCGATATCTAAGCACTATACACGTCGAAACACAGTTGCGTCGTCCATGGATTAAACGTAACTAATTATCACGAAATATTTCCACATAGTTTTCTAAACACAACGAAATTGAAAATCGGGGTTCGAAGTTTCAAAAAT
>LD343215.1:552345-580020 GCA_001465055.1 Ptychodera flava | reverse complement strand
CTGTGACATCGATTCCTTGCCCTGCCCACAGAACTATATACGACATCTTTAAACGAGATTTGAACTATAGTTACAAGAGGGTATCGCAGGTACCTGCAGAACAAGTTTAAGAGCAAAACATAGAACGTGTCGTTCGATACATCGACATGGTTACAAGCCTTGATCCACTGCAAGTACACTTTTCGATGAAGCCGGGATAAAGCGAACGAATATTCTTCCAACTCACGTCATTTCGAAGAGAGTCGCTTGCCGCGTACTTGATGAGAGAAATCTTCTACGACCTCTAATTTTACCTGCTTGTATTCCGCGTTCGGAAGAGTTTCTGAGCAACGATACAAATCATTGACGATGACATCGAGTTCACTGTTGGATAACTTTATAGTGTCTCCTTCGTCATTCCGATGCTGAATTTGAAATTCAGCCGTTTTCAAACTTGAGATATTTTCCTTAATCAGGCACACAAGTTAGAAATATGTTTTAATGCCGTCACCATAAATGTGACGTATTTTCGTCCCGCAGTACTTCACTTGAAATTGATACATGTCGCTTGGTCAGTGCACAGAGTGCGCGCGTGTACTTTGTGAAACATTACAGGTCAATATTCGCGCGCTTGGAGTGATTGCAGTTGATACCATTTGTGTAAAGGGACTCATTCTATGTGGACATTTTTGAGGAAGGCTAGCACCGATGAAAAATCCGCATGTGAAAATGAAATCAGTTAAAAAATATATTACTCTAAATAAATGACACGTGAGACAAGTGAGAGTGTAGTTGTACCATTCACATTTTACTTCACCAACCCACAGACCGTTACCAACCCCTTGGGCCAAAATGAATGACCCCTTGAGCTTATCTCGTAGACTCCCCATGACGACGTTCACTTCCTCCATAAACCGACGGCTTCACGGGGGGAATGTGATATCAGATATGTAAGAATACAACAACATCACCAGCGGTATACCTAAATACATTGGAAGTTTGGTGTGTGTAAACTTATAGCGACAGGAATAAAGCCACTGGACAGACAGCTTTTATATTTGACATAGAGATGTCCAGGGATGACAATAGTTAGATATGTGGAAATTGTCCTAAAAATATACAAATTTGTATTTTTTAGACAGTTTTGTCATTTTATGTCAAAAAAACTTGTTCTCAAAATTACTTGTCTGATAGCTTTGTAATTTGGTATAAAAGTCCTGAGGGTGTTATCAGATAAATTTTCAACTCAGAGTGTTGGGAAACCCCCAAATTTGTAAATTTTAGGTAATTTTTAGCTCCGCTGTCAGCGACGCGGAGCTTATCAAATAGGTTTATTTTCCGTCGTCGTCAACAATTGCCTTCTCCTCTGAAACCGCTAGTCCGATTGCTTTGAAATTTTATATGCAGTTCACTTAGGTCGACCTCACTTAAGTTTGTCCAAATCGTGGTGAAATTTGCATATTTGTATTTTTCGGGCATTTTTTGGTGTCTTTAGTAAAAAAATCTTCCTCTCTAAAACCGCTCTTCTGATTCCTTTGAAATTTGATATGCAATTTAGTTAGGGTAACTTCAGTCAGATTTCTTCAAATCGTGGTGAAATTTGCATATTTGTATTTATGGGGCATTTTTTGGTGTTTTTGGTAAAAAAAATCTTCTCTGAAACTGCTTGTCCGATTTCTTTGAAATTTGATATGCAGATTGCTTAGGGTGACTTCAGTCAGATTTGTTCAAATCTTGGTGAAATTTGTATATTTGTATTTTTTGGGCCATTTTTGTCATTTTTGGTCAAAAATCTTTAAAAATCTTCTTCAAAACTACCAGTCAGATAGCTTGATATTTGGTACATATGTCCCTGGGGATGATCTATTTCAGATTTGTTCAAATTGTGCAGAAATATGCAAATTTGCATTTTTAAGGCAATTCTTTCCATTTTTGGTCAAAAATTGTATTTCTCAAAAGTACTGGTCTGATAGCTTTGAAAATTGATATTCCATTTTCTATAGATGAACTAAGTAATATATATTGAATTGCTGATGAAATCTGTAATTTTGTATTTTGGGGGCAATTTTTGCCATTTTTGGTCAAAAAATGTGTATTTCCAAAAGTACTCATCTGATAGCTTTGAAATTTGGTATACAGGTTCCTACAGATGAACTGAATGACATTTACTGAAATTATGATGAAATCTGCAATTTTGTATTTTTGGAGCAATTTTTTCCATTTTTGGTCAAAAAATGTGTATTTCCAAAACTACTCATCTGAGAGCTTTCTTTGCAATTTGGTATGCAGGTTCCTACAGATCACCTTAATGATATTTGTTGAAATTATGATGAAATCTGCAATTTTGTAATTTTGGTACAATTTTTGCTATTTTTGGTCAAAAAATGTGTTTCTCAAAAAGTACTGGTCTGATAGCTTTGATATTTAGTATACAGGATTCTACAGATGAGCTAAGTAATATATATATATTGAATTTCTGATGAAATCTGTAATTTTGTATTTTTGGGGCAATTTTTGCCTTTTTGGTCAAAAAATGTGTATTTCCAAAACTACTCATCTGAAAGCTTTGAAATTTGGTATACAGGTTTCTATAGATGAACTAAATGATATTTATTGAAATTATGATGAAATCTGCAATTTTGAATTTTTGGGGCAATTTTTTTCCATTTTTGGTCAAAAAATGTGTATTTCTCAAAAAGTACTGGTCTAACAGCTTTGAAATTTGGTATACAGGTTTCTATAGATGAGCTAAATTTGATCTTCTGAAATTGTGATGAAATCTGCAATTTTTATTTTTGGGGGCAATTGTTACCATTTTTATTCAGAAAATTTTATTCTCAAAAAACTACTCATCAGATAGCTTTGGTTGACATATTCTTAGGGATGATCTGATGTGATATATTCAAAGTATGATGAAATCTTCAATTGTGTATTTTTGCAGCTTATTTTAGCCACTTTTTTCTGGCTACTGCATTGAGCTATCAAATATTTCCACCTTCTTCATCAACATGTGTCAAAAATAGTATTCTCTACATAAATATTGCGGAGCTACATGTATATCGGCTGCTAGGTCGCTTGTCTCAGTTTGTGACCTTAAATGACCTACCGGTACACCAAGCCAGGATATGTTGTTAGACAGTTTTGAAGGCTGTGAACATCATTTTGTCATATTTGGTATAAATTTGCAGTAAATTTGATCCAGAACACAAAGCTGAGGTTAATTTTTTTCATTACAGACCAATTTTTGCAACTTTCCATGTAAGACACACAAGAACTGATGAGAAATGTGGATCCAGGATAATTCCAGATCTTGTAATCACCCCCACAGTGGAAGGTATATCACTATCTGTAACTAAGTTAAGTGCTGTTTGCATTCGAATGATAGCACTCATAGCATTAATTTAAAAATCCCCAAGGTTGTAAATTTATACATTTCCTGCCATCTGGCCATTGTAGCTCTTTATGTAAACATGCATGGTCTTTACTAATCGGTTGAACATTTGATATTCAGGAGGGGTAGGGTCTAGAAGATTGATGACGTAGCATTGTTTTTTACCAGATCCTTCTCTGGCTGATTTTTTTTGTTGACATTTGCTTATGCATGTAGGATCTGCTTGTTCCATTGCTATAGAAGTTAATATGCATGATGTTCCTAAAGATGACCTCCAGTACCTAAGTTGCCGACCTTATTTGCTTTTGTCATTCTTGTTTTTCTGGTTTATATATTTCTTGAATGGACCAATTCAAACTGAATGTGAGCACATAATGTCCTTGATGGTATTTTTAAGAGAATTCGTTGCTGGTATATAATCAAATTAGTGAAAGAATTCATCATGTCTCACTTTTGGTGATATGTTGATTAGCCTAAGGGAATGGTAATTTTCATAGGCAAGAACTTTCCCCCCTGTCTTTTAAAAGCTTAATTGCAAGGATGTGGTCACATTATTTTAGAAGCTGCTCTAGGGGCTGGAGTAATGATTTTAATTGTGGGCGTTAACCAATCTTATGGCATACCAATCCTCAACCCACATACAGATTTAATTAGTTACTCTTCTTCGGATCATCCTTGTTTATACCAATAACATTATGCTGTGATGTTAAAGGGAGTGTGTCATCAGAACTGCATGTGTGCAACTTCTTTTTTTATAATCAATTTATTTCATGCATGATATTTAGATGCATCACATCAACATACCTGCAACATTTAAATTTTACGATGTTCAATGTCAACAACATGTTTTAACTTTTATCAATCGCCAACATACCCTACCGGTAGATACAGTGTTTACATAGATCCTAGGGGTCCCTTGCAACCTATGAGCATAGTTCCGACAACATACCCCCTTTAATGTTGGTTAATTTCATGAAAATTGTCATTCTTAAGCCAGGCATCATCATCAGTTATTGCCGTGAAGGGCAACATTAACATTCATCATAGCATGCATTCCTGTATCATATTGTCCAGGCATCTTGTAAGGAGATGGGGTCAAAAAGGCTTCTTTATTTTAGTACAGAAAATGTCTTAAAAGTACCATACAGAGGTAAGAAAACTTTGAATGTTATGGTCTCAAAGGCTGTCACATTTATTGTGCCACAGAAATTTCATATGATCTTGAATGTCATGAATGGAAGAAATTTGACAATTGCAGCCGCAGGACATTCCAAAACAGGTGGATTTGGTGCAACAGATATATGTTCTGACTCTGATATTTCCACTATTTATTAGCTCCGCTGTCAGCAACGCGCAGCTTATCAAATAGGTTGATTTTCCATCGTCGTCGTCCATCGTCTGTCAACAATTGCCTTCTCCTCTCAAACAGCAAGTCCAATGGCTTTGAAATTTCATATGCAGTTCACTTAGGATGACCTCACGTAAGTTTGTTCAAATCATGGTGAAATTTGCATATTTGTATTTTGGGGCAAATTTTTGCTGTTTTGGGTAAAAAAAAATCTCCTCTGAAACCGTTTGTTTGATTGCTTTGAAATTTGATATGCAGTTTACTTAGGGTGACTTCATTTAGATTTCTTCAAATCTTGGTGAAATTTGCATATTTGTATTTTTAAGGCAATTTTTAGTCCTGGGCCCAAAGTACTAATGTGATGGCATGGCATATGTTGTCTTATACAGTGGGCTGTATGCCGTGGATGCAGGTATCTCAGAAACTCTTCAGTAACTTTTTTGAAATTTGGTCTGATGGCACTTATCTCAAACGGTCTTTTTTCTTTCTTTGATTGAATCATTTTTATGTCACTTGTTTAGCTTTTTTGTGAAAATCAGTATTTTCAATTTTTCCTCAAAACCACTGATTTGATCATTTCTTTGTTTGGCATTGGTGTTCGTATAGTTGAGTGGTCAGAAATGTTGAAATTGTGGTGAGGACATGCCATAATTTATTTTTACCTTCTCGTGTCTATTTATAGACAGAGAAGGTATAAGAGTTGAAAACCAGTATGCTGGTGTCAACTTCTACTTCCGTCTGTCAAGACTTCCGTCAGTAAAGATCTGTTGAGGTCATACCATTGTGATGGGTCATACCATAAACTGGTGGGGGTGTTCATGGCTCAGGTTGAGGTGCGGGAGAAAGATTTTGAGCTGTGACAACAATCAAAAGGGACTTAGCGGCATTGCCACAGTGTTAAGCCTTTCTCCAAGGTTTCTTGGTTGACTACGATCTATTACAGACTACTGAGCTGTAATAGGGGTACTCACTTTGTGTTTGCTCACTCTGTGTGCGCTAGTGTTTGGTACTGAGTTGCGTGGATATCCCCTCATGGCCTCACGTGATACGGGCCTGTTGCATAATCTGCAGATGATCATATGCCTAGCTAGCCTCTGAGTCTGAAAACGGTCACTGTGTAAGCCTGTTGGCATTTTCCTTGCATTTTTTCTCATTTAATTTAGCAAAATATCGGCGAGTACCTCAATATTTCAAGATAACTCTTTCTTCTCAATCGTTTCCTGAAGTTTCAGAGTCATATGAACGAAAATGAGTGAAAGTTTTAGACAGGAAAATCGGACGTCGGCCATGGTCAATTGCAACGCACAAACACACACAGACATACAATGTTTGGCAGTAAAGGAAGTGCTTTATTAACCGCGCAACAGAACACAAACTCGCTACAAGGAGTAAAGCACCTCAACACCTACAGTAAAGAAACAACAGTAGGTATTGAAAACAGCAGTAAAGTGACATAACGTGAACAAAGTTCAAGTGTGAAACATACGGTGTATCAATAATTACAGAGCGAGGAATGAGCTATAAATGAATGATACAAGGCACAAGGGCGGGAAATATAGGGTGGGAGAACGAGACAACAGCAGCCAAGCAGTCAAACAGATGCATGCTGGGAAGAATTTCCTATGATAGTAGACTGCGGGCGCTAATATGACAGCGGTGCACTGTAGAGAAACCTGCTACGTGCTGCAGTTACACAAATTTAGTAAACAAAATTGAATACAATTGCAACGCACAAACACACACAGACATACAATGTTTGGCAGTAAAGGAAGTGCTTTATTAACCGCGCAACAGAATACAAAAGCGCTACAAGGAGTAAAGCACCTCAACACCAAGGCAAGGCCACCAAACAGAGTATGGCTGAGGCAAAAAACTGTTTTTTTGGAAAGTGAAATGGAGAAAAAGTGGAGGGAGGAACAAAGTGACGGGGAGGAGAAAATTGCTGACTGTGGGAGGCTTAAGGCAAAAGAAGGCCCATGGCCTGGGTAACGGCAAATCTCTGAGAGGGGGGAATGGAGATGTAACCTGTGTAAACCATGGACTTCCAGTCTCCCTGAAGCTTAATTAAGGACTCAGGAACTCCCGCCATGGCGGCAGCCGTGGCTCCGCCTCTCCGGAGGCTATGAAAGGAAAAATCTGAAGTTGAAAGGCCGATTTGCATGCAGAGCTGCTTAAAGTTAAGAGCGAGGGATGATTTTGTGAGGGGAACTAACTGGCCAGAATGAAGCACGACAAAGGTGGGAGAGCCAGCAGGGGCGGGAACCACGGATAACATATTGCAGTAAGCGCGAACTGGGCAGAGCTGGGAGGCTGGAACCGCGGCTACGGGTATGTGGTGCAAAAAGTCATGTTTCTGTCTGGATTTGGACCACTGAGTGGTAATGAGCAACCCTTGTGAAGTAAATTTTATGTCTCCGCGAGTAAGATGTTCCGTAGGAGAGAAACTGGAGGCTGAAGCAGGGACTAGGTTTGATTTCCGAAGGAATGAAAAAAAGGCAATGATAATACAAAATTGGAAAAATTGGCTGGCGGGGGTGAGGGGCTTGTCCAGTCCTTGCAAAGTGAGGCGGAGATCGAAGGTATAAATGTGTGAGTGGGGGAAACCTAGTAACTTGGACCATATGCAAATACCTGCCACGTAGTTCCGAATGGACCTAGAACTACGAAAGGACAGGGCTAGAAAGCAGGCAAAGGCTGACAGAATGAGACCGTTAGCTGGAAATGGCTTGATACACATGAAACTAGTGAAATGCAAATAAGAGTCTAGTTGACTCTTTAAGTTGCGGTATGTCCCTGGACGGAATGCTGCGATCTGAGCTGACCGAACTTCTTGTTTGATGATGGCCCAGCGGTAGCCGTTACCTGTAAGAAATCAAATGATATCATTCAGGTGAAACAGGTGTGGGTAAACAGGCATCTGGTACAAAGTAAGGTGACTGGTGAGGCCATGGAACCGTTTCTGATGAGTTGCAGATGTGTGCCACCGAGACAGCTGGTCTGCAATTGCGTTATTCCTGCCAGGGAGGTGAGTGGTGCGAACTTGAATGTTGTGGTTGGCACAGACGAGCCAGATGTGCCGCGCGATGAACAGTAAGGTGTGTTCTCGACTGCGTCCTGAGTTGAGCATACTCACAACTGCCTCATTATTTTGTGTCTCTGTGAAGCTGGAGATGCTTGCCCTGAAGTGAGGTCGCCCAAATGCGGATGGCAACGAGAATCACAAGCATTTCTAAAATTGCAATGTTTTGGTGTTTCCAGGTATCTGGGAATGTACTGTGGAAGTATTCGGCGCTGTTGCCGGCCAGCTGACGCCATCCGCCACACCCAGTACTGCATGCGTCAGTTGTGATGTAGCTTGGAGTGGACCAGATGCTTTGGGGTATCATGCTAATTCCGTTGAATTCGTCCATGAACAGCAGCCACCACCGGATATCTTTGCGAAAATCACTGTTTAATCGGATGTGGTGATGCTTGCGTTTGGCGGATTGTAACAGGAGGAGCATGCGTGATGTAAAAAGTCTTGATGAGCGTACACATTCGGAGACAAATGCTAATCTGCCGATGAGCGACTGAAGTTGTGTTTTTGTGCACCGTTTCTTGTGTGCAAATTCCTGCAGCGTAAGCTTGACCTCGGACAGCTTCTGCTCAGGTATACTGATGACCATGCTCTGAGTATCGAAGGCTTTTCCAAGAAATGTCAGGCGTGTGGTAGGAGGGACTGATTTATTCTCAGCTAGAGGAAACCCTAACTTTGTGATTAGGGATGTGAGCTCCTGAATGCCTGATCGGCTATATGCGGTTGCTCTGCCCCGGCAAAATCGTCATTGTAGTTAACAACGTCGTGACCGGACTTCCTGTGGATGTAGGAAACTGCATCGGTGCATCGCTGACAAGCCATTGCTGAAGTGCGTAGACCAAAGGGGAGCTTAGTGTCAAAGAAAATGTCCTGGCGCCAGGTAAGTCCGAGTAAGTGATAGTCGTGAGGGTCTACCGGTATCCAACGGTAGCAGCGGCGAATGTCACATTTGTAGAGCAGGCAGCCGCTGCCTTTATCGTAATAATGTTAATCAAATTCTCTATGGACGGATACCTGAGCTTGCATGATGAACCGAGGTATGTTTCGATGGGAATTCCGTCATTAACTGAGGTGCCATATGGGAAAGACAGATCCATGACTGTGCGTCTCTCGCATGAATCCTTCTTGGGGACCGATGAGAGCGGCGATGTTGCCAGTGGGATGTGAAAAGGGTTCTCCCTGAAGGGGCCGAGAAGTGCTCCATATTCCAGTTCCTTAGTTATGTATTGGTACACGTGGGAGGAGAACTGTATGGCCGAAGCGTGGTTCCGAGGGTATGTCGTGGGTAGTTTATTGTCTACATAGTTAATGGGCCATCCGAATTCCAGGAAGTCTACAACAATCTTATCGTGATAGTCTTGTAAGGATGCACGCCAAAATAGTATGTCGAATGTTGACGGCACGGGAATACGCATGCCCATGAAGTTAGGGCGGTATGACTCGTATACCTCTCTGTGCGCCTTTAACCAATGAGCTGTGTTCGTGTAGGGCATGGTAGGCCATACAGGTGGTGGTGTGCAGGTGCTGTGATGAGGAGCAGATGTTGGCGCCGGTGGGTGGCATGCCAGCTGGGGGTATTTAAAATCGGGTTGAGGCAGCTCAATGTGGGAGAGTGCAGTTTCCGTACTGTGATTGTCATTGGCTAGAAAACACACATTGTCATTGTGTGGCTCCGGTACGTAATGTGCAGGAAGATCAGGGCTATAAGTACACAGTCCGGAGGTAGTCTCGGCTGTTGATACGTAACTAATGTCTGGGTTTGTATCGCTGATACGAGTGTCAGGAGAATAGAAGTAGTCACATGGGTCTTCAACAGAGGAGATATCTGCAACGGTAGCGACTGCAATTGTGGCGTCTTGCTGTAATTTTACTGCAACAGTGGCGTCTTGCTTTGGTTTGGCTGTAACAGGGGCGTGTTGACTAGGTTTTACTGCAACGGTGGCGTCGAAGTTGGAGATGAGAGTGCGTCAATCGGTGTGCTGCTGATTTTGAGTTGAAGCTGGTTTGCGTGGGCAGTCCTTGGGCGGGTGTGCAGCTTGTATATTGCGTATGCGTAGACAGAAGCGGCATACGTGCATCTCCATTTCCCCCGACTTGTTGGTGTGGTTGCCCTTTAATTTACATTTTCCCTGTTGGTATGGTGCGCAGTACCGGACTCGTTATTTGGTTTGGTCGGAGGTGTTGGATTTTGTGTGCAAACACCGTGCTCTCTCTGTAGTGAAGTCATCGCCCCATGATTTTGTGCCGTTCTCAATGGCTCGCAATGTTTCAGCATGGTATTCCCTGATTTCAGACCAGCTGTACACATCTGCAACATGCAACAATTCGATAGGGTGGTCTGCACGTTGTTTTGCTGTGATTTTTGGCTCAACGCGTGGTTAATGATATACAACTCCCCGCGAACAAGGGCGTTGAGTGACAACTTTGTGTATGACAGGTCATCGGCCAGGGTACGTTGTATTTGACCAGTCCTGAAGATTTCCTAACAGCTCTGGATTTGGCCTTTTTCTTTTTACTGACTCTCTTGAAAGTCTCATAACCGTTCTTCTTACCTGCTGTGTTGCTTTCATCGGAAGTAGATTCACTCGATGATTCACTGCTCGATGAACTGGACGAAGTTGCTACCAGTTTTTTCATGTGTATTTTGGCTTTCTTTGTGATTTGTTTGTTAGTGCGAATGTCCTGTATGGTGGTAGTACTGCCGCTGTCAGGCTTCACTTTCGAAGGAGTAGCCGCCTTCTTTAGCTTGGTGTTCTTGGCTATTTCTCGTGCTAATTCTACTTCGAGTTCGAGTTGTTTATTTTCCTGTTTCAGGGCGTCTAACATCTGTTTGGGTGACTCGGATGCGCTCGGAGAATTCCATTGCTGTCGAATCACCTTGCGTGTCTGACTGAGATCTCTTTCACCGGTTGTAGAGAGTGTGGCTGGCTCTGGTCGAGGAGAGACAGAGGAGGCAGCCATGCTTGCTGTGACGTCACCCAGTGCATCTTGGCGGGAATACGTACTGGAGCCCAGGTCAAACAGAAAATCGCCTTGTTCACTGGCCTGTGGGCAGTTTTTGCCGGATGGGCCGATGTGCCTGTTCAGTGGGACTTGGCAAGTTTTACAGTGTCTCTTTGGGCGGCCGGACATCGTGATCTGAGATAAAAGAAACGGCTAAGGCCAAAAAAAAGCTGTTCAACGGGCGGGATGACTTCAAAGTTGGGTAGGTAGGTCGGATTTTTTTGGGGGGGGGGATTTTTTTTTGGTTTTTCTTAAATAGAACATATACGGTAAACCCCTCCACTAGTTTTGCCGTCGTTTTGTGTTGCCGAACCGGGGGCTTATACTCGGACAAGTGCAGTATAAACTTGTAAAGTTTCTTTTTCCATTTTTTCTGCCTTGAAGGTATGTTTTTCCCCATGTTTCTCTTTGTTGCTTGTTAGTTTCTTGTCAGCATCCTGTTGTTGTTTTTGTCTCTGTTTCTCTTTTTTGTCCGTATAATAAAAACATTTTTTAAAAATCAGGGGAGGCAACATTTTGACATGCCTAAGGAGACAAACCACCTCCACAAGAAACTCACCATTCCCCAGAGGACAAGACAGTCTTTGTACACTGAAATACACAAGCAGTGCTGATTGCATAGCATCATATGTACAGTGATCATGTTCTGTAGACTGATAGGTTGATCAAGCTCTGCATGTCACAAGAAATGTATGTGTTCCTGCATGGTTGCATACGATTTATGAGTGTGGTACACTGTTTTCCGTGCAGGGTCGCTGCATGCAGTAATGTGCTGTGCTGACTGCTATGAACAGTTTACATGTATGTGTCATCTGAACACTATTTTTATTTTTATTTTTTTTATTTTATTTTTTTTTCAGGTTTGGCCGAACTGGAGGAATTGCGCAATTGGAAAAGATGTACAGTGTGCTTGGATCGTTATCGCAGTCAGGTGACTCAACCATGCAACCACTGTGTTATGTGTAAAGTGTGTGGACAACAAATACTAGAGACTACAAAGCAATGTCCCGTCTGTAGAAGCAACATTGATACATGCAGCTTCTGTGAAGCATGCTTTGCTTAAACTGGAAGTTACAGGAGTGTGGGTGCATAATAGGGGGATTTGAATATATCACATCGGTATATGTTGATCATAATACTTTCCGCACATAACTCAGTTGAAGTTCATAACAAAAAAACAGCAAGAATTACAGCTACTGACCCCTAAAGCAAATGATGAAATGGCCAATTATTAAGTTGAAAACTAAAAGATGTGCTCTATTTATTCCCTGAACAAATTTTGTACGAGGTTTGCAAACCTTAATTGTCACCAGTTGTCGTCTATATCAGAGCTATCATAGGTCTAACCTTAACAGTTCAGAAATCCTTTCCAGGTAGAGTTCACACCCTTTTACCATATAATCAGAGTATACTGATATTACTGGTCCTTAAGAATCTTTGTCTCAGTTAAAATATTGTAGTGTCCAATTGTCTGCTGTAATTTAATGTGCTCCCCCGGACTGAAACTCTGCCAGCACGTGATTATATTGCTTAAGTGTTATAAACGGTAAATGTTTCTTTACAATGCCCCATATTCATTTTTTGTAAGCTTGGTCGAGAGAGGTTCAATAGCTTGGCTCGAGAGCTTCATAAACGTTAAGTCACCTGTTGTGTTCCAAGAGTCTAGCAAATTATAAATGGTGGACATTTCAATGTTGCTGCCAACCAGGTGTACACCGGATATATATATATACTAAGACACATTCTCAAAGCATGAGGAGACTGCATAACATCGAAACGGAGCTGGCCTGTCTGACATGAACGAATGCTGCACAACTGACGGTAAAGAGTACAGAAATAACGCAGATATTGCAGGATAGTCAACTATTGTTTTTTCAGTAAGTAATAAAGGAGGAAGAGGGAAAACGCTATTGCAAACGTCAACACGAAGATCTGGACTGTGTACTGAATGCCACGTCGCACTAAAGACCGGACTGTTTGATTGAAAACACGCTCTGCCAACTTTTGTGAAAAGGACTTACAGGTTAACACTCAAAGCTCTCGACCAAACAGGGTAACTTTTGTATAATTTTAATTATATTACCTTGCTCTGTCCTTTGCATTTTGATACACGTGACTGACCACAAGTTACAGTTATGGGTTGTTTACATGCCCTTGAATGTGAGTAATAAGATTAACAACTCAAAGTATCGTAACTTTACAGCTTAAAACGTAAATCATAATCTGTCACAACATAAAATGCCAGCGCGCCGGAGCACTTGTGGGCCAAGTTAAAGGTACTTTTTTCTGAAAACATCTCCGGATTTGCCAAATTTTAATAGCGCATGACGTATTGCTCAGTTCGGGGGCCCGGGCTTGTCGTTCGCTTGGGAAATTTTCGCAAATTTTGACGGTTTTCTTGGGTTCGTTGATAATTTAATGGAAATAACAGACTCTGCCCTGATCATTAATGTTTATTATATAACCATGCCCTACCCGTCGCATTTTGATTGGTTGAGCTGCCACCACGTGACTGACCACAAATACACAGTACCGGTAATGGTTTGTTTTCATGCCCTTGAATATAAATAATAAGATTAACAACTGAAAGTATCGTAACTTTGCAGCTCAAACGTAAATCATAATCAATCACAAAATGAAATGGAGCACTTGTAGGTCAAGTTGAGATACTTTTTTCTGAAAACATCTCCGGATTTGCCAATTTTTTACAGCGCGCGTGACAGTTTGTCGCGTATTGCTCAGTTTCTGGGGCCCAGTTGTCGTTCGCTTCTGAAATTTTCGGAAATTTTGACGGTTTTCTTGGGTTCGCTGATAATATAATGGAAATAACAGACTCCGCTCTGACCATTAATGTTTATTTATGGGCGCGGGCTTGAGGAAAACCAAATAAACGGGCTCGGCAAGCCTCGCCCGTTAATATTTGGCTTTCCTCTCGCCCTTGCCCACAAATAAACGTTAATGGTCAGGGCGTCGCCCGTTATTTCTATATTTATGGTCGCGGTCTCGAGGAAAGCCAAAATTAACAGGCTCGGCAAGCCTCACCTTATAATTTTTGGCTTACTCTCACCCTTGCCCATAAATAACTGTTAATGGTCAGCGTGTCGCCTGTTATTTCCGTATTATTTGTGACAGTATTTTAGTTCCTCTGAAATAAATTTTGTTACTATTGAACTCCATAGTGCGTTTCTCGTATTCACTGTCTGTGTGGTAATTTTACTGTATCACTATGATAATATATGTGATGTGGTTATCCCAGAGAATACATCTTTCGGGGTCTTTGGTGGGACCTGACTTTTTATACGTCGCATCTTTTAAATAAGTCAAACCATTTGATATGCAAGTATTAGATTGCAATGTTTACATCAAAAAGTGTACACACACATGAATACATGCACATACAGAAATACAAATGCTGGCAATTTTATTTCCTGTAGACTTCAAAGCTGAAGTGGTCGGGCCCTGTATGTCTGTGTACAAGGCCAACAGGTGCCAAATCTGGTGACTAATATCTCTGATAGCAACTTTTCTCATAACGAAAGTCAAGTCAGAGAGATACTAATGGTAATGCATACAAATAAAACTCGTAACTTTGAGTCCCATTTATATTTCACGTGGCTATTTTTCATTGAAAGGCACAGCATTCATCCACACATGTATAGTCGATTGAGATTCAAACCAGCCACATGAAGTGACCATTGATAATGTAAATTACTTCAATGATGTGTAATAAATTAGCCATCACTGAGACTGGCGGCTAACGAGTCCTCAAAACCTATGTGATAGGTACTTTGTCAGCATCCATGAAGACAATTCTTGAATAATGTAGAAATGACCAATTTAAAGCCAATTTAAGTACCAGTTTTTTATCAAACCATAATAATACAACTTACAACTGGACAACTTCATGATTTGGAAACGTACAATTCTTTCAGATTGGCTGTTTGATGTCCTTGAGCAGCTGCCTTACACTGATCAGAATCTTTTCTTTGTTAAACAAATCTGCAAGCTTGCACATTTGTTAAGCAAGGGAAGCTTCTGATTAGTGGGATTCCTTGAAAGAATTTTAACAGTTAATTGGTATTAGGGAACAAAAAAGATGCCAACGTTCCGTACTCAAAAGATGTTTTTGACACATTGTAACCTGTGGCCATGCATACATATGGTACAGAATGTCATTATTCTCAACATGCTGGTAATAAGTATGTTTTGACAATCATAATTGTTCTCTTTTGACATATTTCACCTTTACATAATGCTAAAATGTAGCTTTTTTTTTCTTATAAAAGTATGAAAACAGAAAGGATAGCAAGCTGAGCCTCTCAGTATTACTGATGGCAAGGTTAAAGCATAGGTTTTCAATGAATCTGCTATCAGTGATTTAATATTGTAATTAAAGTTCAATTTTTTAATCATTTAATCTAAAATCACTGACTCTACTTTAAGGGAATATGAGTCACATCTTTGTCAGTGCAGTTGTGATATCCCATTGAAATTGGTGACAAGACATTTGTAGAATATATTTATCTAAAACTTCCCCCTTTTTTGACTGCATTCAAAAGCTATTTTCTCTGTATAGAAAATTCCAACTTCGATAGTCTTGAATCATTTGATGAGTATTCAAATCGAAGGACACACGCTACATTTCTAGAATGGTGATCTATTTGAATTAGAAGATTTTGAATGAGAACTAAAGAAATAAATGATATTTCTGTAGGTGTCAGACTATGTACCAATAACATGTACAGTACTGTACGCATGCACCCATACACCATACTTGATATCTGCCATTTCAATGCCATTACTCATGGGATGTAGGTTAAAAGTACAATAAAGGTCTCATTGAAATAAAGCAAACCTGCATCTGCAGTCTGAAAAAAGCTACTTGGAATTGAGTGACAGGAAAAAGGATCACGACTAGTGCGCCCTCTTTAGTGTAAGGTTGAAACGCAGGCAAAGGTGAGCAAAGGTCAACTGGTGACCCTCCGCAAAGTCTCCTCTTCTAAGCTTCTGTTATTCAGTACGCTCGAGTGATAACAAGATCTCCAGATATTCAAGTAAGTCGTATACATGAATAGAGAAACATTATTTCGGCACAGTTTGATTTCATTTCTAGACTGCATGAGTCGAGAAGTATTCACGTTTAACGTTGACATGGATTAAGTACATGCTTTTCCGCAAGTGCAACTCGAGACGATACTGGCTTCCGCAATTCGCAAAACATTCATGTCGGTAGCCATCATTGGAAGTTGGTGTACATTTAGTTGCAATTGATCTTGCTTAATAGAACTTGTATTTAGGTGTATGTCGAGTTATTGTGAAGCTTTTTATCTGCAATATGTTGTAATCAGCAAAATATGCAATCAATTGGAAGTACATTCATACGCACTTTGTGCACTTGACGTCCCAGTCCGAACGATGTTATTGTTCTTCAACATTCATGTCAAGGTTGTGACACTTGTGATGGTTGTTGTGTATATCTGAGAGGATAATGACGTCACTTAATAACGTATCGTCCACCTGTACAGTATCTGCTGATGACGGTTTTCTACAACAAGAATGACCTTGCTTTAACCACGGAGGTAGAAGCGAGACCTCAACTGCTCTCTGGGTCATCAAAATTTCATAATAAAGCCTAGGTTTTGAGGCTTTATACATAGGATCTTGATGGTTGTACTCGTAACCACGTGTCATCAAAATCACTATCACAGTCATATAATGGGAGGGACCATACAATAGTTGCTCATGGACTATGCAGTGAGTTCTATTGCGAGCAATGGAGGTTCTTCTTCCTCCATGGGCTGGCCATTCGGTCCTTGCTGTAGCCTGACCCACTACACAGGGCCTCAATCATGGGCATAGCGACAAAATAATACAATATCTGACTTCAGTGATATAAGTGTGATTGAGAGCAATCACTGCACAGATCATAGCTCCTCTAAGGCCAACCATACAAGCAAAATGCAATTATATGTGCATTTATTAATATTGAAATTAATATGTATATCGGTATGAGGTAAAGACTTCACAAAGAGTTTATGTTGATTGTGTAAAACAAAGTTTATAATTATGCGGCTATTGCCTAACATAGGTTTTGGTTAATTATATTGATATATGACAATAGTTTTAAAGGAAGATGATTTATAATTTTAAAAAGCTGGTAAATGTTATTTGTAATTTTGAATTGACATACAGAGGATGACCCTTATAAGTACTGTCAAAATTATATTACCTTATGTGTACACTCAGGGCAGTATTTCATAATTCCCCCTTTAATACTCTTTTAAGTCCTCGCTTTTTTGCATTCACATTTCAGGACAGTGTATTGTAACATAGTTGATCGTGTCCATAGCCTTGCATAAAAGAGTGTGACTTTCCGCTGATTGATGCAGGAAATGAAAATGGCCCTCCCCAAACCATTGCATGAAGTGGTGACCCTGATGTCTTCATACAATACATGTACCAGCCCCTGTGATAGATATTCTGTACAGGCCTCCAGCACCAGAAATCATAGTTTTGAAAATTAACAGATGTCATCTTCAGAGTTCCTTTGCTGTTAAATATTCATACCAATACCCAAATGATGCCAAAGGGATTCTTTTCAGAAATCCTTTGCATCAGTCTTGTACCAGAGTGTACATTGTATACCGGGGTATAAACACTAAAGCAAATATCAGCCCCTACTTACTCTCTTATTTGCATATACCGGTACTTGCATTTTACTCTGGTCATGGTGACCACAGTACGGCATAGTCACGTCATGAATGAATGAATTTCCTATCATAGTTCCTGCTACACTTTTCTAGGTTTACATCGTAAATAAATAAATCTGCTCCTTTTGTGCAATCACAAACACCCCTCTGGAAATCTTTTTGTGTGTTTGTATGATATATATATATCTACTGTTTGATTTTGTTCCTGTTTTACAGATTGGCAGAATCAAAGCCATGGAGAGTCGCTGTTTGTGAAGAAGCAAGATGGGTTCACCATAGCTTTGAGGAAACATAACAAGCCACCTTTGAACTCTGTCTCACTAAGAAATCTCAACAGACTTCCTTAAATTTGCACTCTTCAGTGTCTGACTTTGCCATGTCGCTTTTTTACACAGACAGCACAAATTTAATCTTTGATGACCATTTTCCGTCACTGTTGGACTTACTGACGGAAATCTCAAACATTGAAAATGCAGAACTTGACGGAGGCAGTCATGGATTTCACAGCGCCACCAACGACTCCTATCGGTACAGGAGGAATGTCACAACATTCAGACCAGAAAGCAGGATTGAGAATGTACCCAAAAGATCCATGGAAACTGTTGATGCAAGTCAGACACAAACAACAACAGGTAAATATTGCAGACACTGTGATTTCTGAAAAATGCATGTAAGATTTCTGATCAAAGCCATGTCTTCCATAATAAGGCTTTTCGCCATCCCTTAGGGACAAGGCTGAAAAGTACAAGCAGCGTCCATTTTGTGCATTTATACCCCAATTTCAATATGGCTATTGTTATGCAAATGACCAATGGTCTATGATCAATGGTAAATTTCATGAAAAGTGCATGCTGACTTCCATACTTGTCTTTTACAAACTTGAAATCCTTTGTCCAAATTAATGTTTGTAAAACTGATTATTACCTCGTTGGAAGAAGCTTTGACATTGTCTTTATATGCTGTATTTGTAGCAAACAACTTTCAGTGAAGGTTCAATACCCTTAAATTTATTAGCTTATGTTATGGTTAATTATATTCATAATTAAACAAGGTGTTTTTTCTGAACGTACATGCAAATAATTATTGTAATTTTCTCCTTTACTGGATATCTGTAACTAGCAGGTTAATTTTGTTCAAAAAGTAATTACCAGAAATTTATCAACTGATTTTGGATCCAAAATGTTTTCCTTTTGCATGGTCAAATCGAAAGGTAGTTCAAGCCTTGTAAATTAAAGACTCAATGTTTGCTCAACCTTTTCTCAAGCAAACTTTCAATCATTCTCTTTCGAAAGCAAGAATAAAAATCGGGGTCACCATGCAAATTTTGGTTCAAGAAAAACAAAATACCCAATATTTACTGATATTTGAAATTCAAAATGGCCATCATCCCTGTGGTATCTCAATTGGGGAAAATAAAATTTTTGATTTTCTCAAAAATAAGGCGTTGAAGACTATTTACTCTATAAGCTTCAAACTGAGTCCCAGTGGAAGGCCAAACACTATTCCACCCAGTGGTAAAATACAGTGTAAAAAGACAGTGGCAAAATAAATGTTGTAAAAGTTTTAAAGTCCGAAAATCTGTTCCCAAGGCACACTCTACCTGAAGGAAGAGCTGGGGAGGGGAGAGAAATGAAGGTAGCTTTGCCTTTTATGACTTTCTTGCATATTTTTGACCTTGTTTTATTCATAGACTCACCAGAAGACATGAAAAAGGAATTGGAGACACTGAAAACTTACATCACTTGTAAAGTGTGCTTAGATTCCAGTGTATGCATCTTATTCCAGCCATGTGGGCATCTAGTGACATGCCAGCAGTGTGCTAAACTCTTACACAATTGTCCAGTGTGTAGGCAGGCCATTACCAAGTCCATCAAAGCCTACATGGCATGAAATTGCTTCTCCAGCAGAATTTGCATCTTTGCAGGTGCACACCTGGGCATTATTATAGCAACATCTGGAATATGGGCCTATTGGTAAAATACTAAATTTTGAAAGTTAATTAAACAGAAAAAAATTGTCATAGATATGATTGAAAATTTTGCAAAATATTACCTTCAAGGCAAGATATCTTTCTGAAGACATGTTTTTGAATTTGATTTTGTTTTGATGGGTGTCACATAAGCTAGAGAATTGTAGTGATTTACTGCATGTTTTCAACATACACAGTCACACCCGTCTATTAGTGTTCACATGAGTGCTAAAGTGATAACAAGGCAGAGGTTGCCCTCCTATGGGGGGGCTGTACATAGGTTGCTTGTCAAGTAGATTGCATTTTATGGCTTTAAATGGAGAAGGTGGGAAGAGATCTCAGACAGGGCCAGCAACGGTATTGCAATTTTACTCAAAATACTGATGCATTCACTCAAAAATACTTAAAACCAATCAAAATAAACTCAAGTATTACTTCAATCTAAGTATATTGTGTTCAGACATAGATGATGGCCACTGTACCAAAGTTCTATTACTGAGTTCTTTTGAAGATTCCCTCTTATCACATCAGAGATGTTGCTAGTCTGTAGAGGCACTGCAACATAAACATCTCACGAACCTTCCAAGAAGTGACTTCTGGAAAGATGACTTCTTTGTGAGACTAATCACTCAATGTTCGACTCTTGTTACAAAGTTTATCTAAAACTAGCAGTAACCTCTGGAAACCTAGTTATTCCATCAAGTCTATCGCTGTTAGGAAATACTAGAATTTACATTTTAGAGTGTCAAAAGCGGCCATGAAATTTAGATAATAGATGTATTCTAGATGTGAAAAATATATCTAGTGAACAATTACAAATGATATCTCAAGGAAATAATCCACATTTTCTCAGTGTGTTGACATGTGTGACCACTTATAGTTTTCCAAAACATTACCAACAATTATGGCAATTTGAAACATTTACATTTTTTTCTTGAAAAAGAATACACTATTCGTTATGAGTTTCTTTTATTTCTGTTTTCTGATTTTTGTACATAATGATTTGATATATTCAAGAAATATAAGGGCGAATTACTTTAAACAAAAATCTGCTTCATTTTATTTTTTGATAATTTTGCAAACAAGTTATTTATGAAAACTAAGTCTTTGTTTTTTGCCCTTAGACCTATTGTTTAAATTTTCGTAACACACTGTAAATCATGTCAAGGAATTGTTTAAAAAGACACCTTGTTACCAATTACTCTACTCAGAAGGATTTTGACATAAACAAGTTCCGTAAAAGAGAGGTTTGCCTTTGAATATTAAACGGAAGGTAGCAGAGATTGACTTTACACCATAAGTTTTACACTGAAAGTTGTGTAGTAGCATTAAACTATAAATGTGACAAACAGTCATGGCAACTGCTGTAGGTAACTTCGTGATGAACTGCTGAACTCTTTTGAATTAACAAGCACTTTCCTTGAGAGGAAAACCTTGTTTTAGTTGAAACAGAATACCACAGCAGTAGAATGCTTGCTTCAGAGGTGCAGAGCAGTCGAAATACTGGAAGTAATTAGGACATAAGTAAAACATTAATCTTTACAAAGTAAGGTAGATATCGTTTCTTTCCATTGTACTTGATTATAAACTATACAAAAATATATGTGTGAGTATGCATGTATGTATATGTGTGTGTAGACATATATACATCTGTATACACATGTATACAGTATGTTTGTGTATAGATACACAGTGTTTTTGTTGAGGGCGGTAAGCAGGTAAATGTTAGTGAGGTTCCCCAGTCATGCTACTGGGATTCCCCTTGTTATATCAATTTAATCAAATAGGGGGACAGCAGCAATGTTACCAGGGTTCCCAAATCATTTACCAATATTCCCTAACCTTAGCAAAAACACTGGATACATATGTTTTGACATCTGTATACTTCTATATATATATATATATATATGTATATGTGTGTGTTTGTGTGTGTGTGTTATTTTTCAGGTTAAGGCGTGATGCAGAAGATGGTTCAATCACTTTAAGTAGACAATAAATGTTATATAGACATTGTAAATTTTACTGAAGTGTGATAATTGTTCTTCATTGTAAATAATTTTAACCAGTTTTAACCACGTTTGGTTATGAAATCCAAATTGTATCAATCTCAGATAATATCTACAATCCATTAGTCAGCATTATTCAGTGAATGTTATCATTTGCATTTAATCAGTTTGTTGCCATGGCAATATGACATATGCACACAAACTGCAAAGTGTCTTGTATTTCTGTATCTGTTCATAGTCTGTATTTTGGGTCTACATGTATGATTTGTTGATCTATAGCAAGCCAAATCTTGGAGAGAGTTGATTTTAATCTTTAAGAAGTTAGCAGATAACAGATTTAAACTGTTCATGTATATTTTTCTTTGTGAATAGGTGTGCAACGAAACATCTAAAACACCTGGGTCATTTATATGTCAAAATATTTTGTGTCAAATATTTCATCTCATTAAGTTAAAAAATGATGACTGTATTTGTGGACAATACAAGCATGATTAAGTATTTATTTCAACAAATATATCTACAATATAACATTTACAAGATGTCATGACAAATTACCCAATATTCAAACACCAACCTGAAAATAAACTACTTAGTACAAGCAACATATCTTGCAAGTTATGCAATTTTCATTCCACTGGAACCTCTGTTGTATTGCTGTCACACTGTACATCGCAATGCAAAATGACAAGTCCATTTGACGGAGATAGAAAATAAATATTCATGTCACATCTCTTCTGTAAAGTGTTTCCACATTCTGTTGAAGAGTACACATTGTACATTGCGAGACTATGGACATCTTATCCTACTGGGTCAGCTGAGCTAACCTGTGCCATTGCAACATTTATATACAGTAGGACTAGTCATGTACGTAGGAGTGAATATTTTGTTATTCTGTGCATGCAGCAGTTGTCAGATTGAACAAGACAAAGTTTAGCACAGAGATATGTGCAATGCATGAAATCCAGATTTTCATATGGTTGAGAGCAATGTCCCGTCAGAACTAATACAAAGATTATGAGAAAGCATGGATTACTATTTATCTGTTGATTTGGTTTAAAATTTAATTTTTTACCCAACGAAATTCAACATTACTAGATTTTTTTACAGTAGATTAATAATAATGTACATGTCAAATCAAAACATCACACTAGAAATGTTACATGTTCTACAACTTTTTACAAACTGATTATCATCATCTTTGTGAAATGGCACTTTCTGAACTACGACAATAATGCTATCTCTCAGACAAAGAAATAAATATTATTACACTGTAAAGAACTTACATGTGTATATTGCTTATATTCTCACTTTTTGGTACAATTGTTGGTTAGATTTTGAAGTACAAGGTGTTAAAATGCACTAATACTGACATTATCCATAAATTATAATCAAGTACTGTACATAAATTTAGTACGTGTTCATATATCTTGGAAATTCACATGTTTTGGTAACATTGTATGAAACACAGAACTTGATCAGTGTCTATTTTGATTAAAGGGTTTTTAGGAAATTTGTCCTAAGTGTGTTTTTAGGAAAGGTGGAAGCCGAGTATGTTTTACCATGGTTCACCCTTCATATAGTATTATAACAAACATGAGGGGAAAAAAATTGGTTCCAGGGCTACCAAAGCAACTATGTATGTATGTACCTATGTATCTAAACTGAAAACACTGGCTAAAACCAGGAAAGGAGAGCCAGGAAAATCAGATTTCACTTATTGTATCTGACTCTCACAGGTAAAATTCTGTCACAGTCTGGACAAGTCTTGTCTCCATTCCACATTATTTGAGTCATTTACATACATCTCTCATGTGGACTAAACCAAGCCAACTGTATTCTAATTATTTCATCACATTATCTTTTTGTTAAGTTTGATACTATTTATAAGATAGTAGCACCATTTACCGATTCAGAAGCTGTAAAATACCACTTGAGTATTGCAGTTAGTAATTTTAATAAGGTTTTCTGATTCACATACTCTACATTACCTGTATCAAAGGCACAACGACAAGCAGACTCTTAAACATTTTATTGGCTGAAGGACTGGTGCTTATAACAATTTGTTGCTTCCAATTGTTGTATTTTGTTCAAAACTGAACTCATGACAAACATTCGCATGCACTGCAGTGCAACCTTACAAAATTTTTATGTAGCATTGGAAAAGCTTTACATATCGCAAGAACTTCCATTTTGAAATTATGATGTGACATCCATCTGATCATCTATTTACCCATCCCCATGGTTACAGAGCCCAGAGGACGACACTGACGTCAGACCACCTATGCCTCTGTCACAACAGCAAATACCTAATCAAATAAAAATCTTTCAATGTATTTGTTTTTTGGAATTTTACACTGTGGACATAGATGTTCAATCAATCAATGTCCAAAACGTAATCTGCAACATTGTGAAACATTTAATATTTGGCTGTAGATATCAGATGAAGTTTTGGTAGTCTGTTCACCCCTAGATCCCTGTTAACTGGTCCACAATCACCATTGAAAACAAAGTAGATGGGCTAAACCATGGTGGTGGATAGGTAAGACCGAGATGCATCAATGAAGGCTACGGTACTGCACATGTTAACACCCAGCTACATAACTCTGGTACAAAAGCTCCCATATGCTTCTTATTACTGTGCATGCTTAAATAAAATAATTAAAACGAAGCTATACAGGACCATACTGGTATACACAATTTAATATATTCGACCATTAAAGTGTAACATCTCAGACTGATATCTTACATATGATACATGTATGGCTTCTCTAGTGAACCTCAGATACTGCGCACAAAGTGTATACGTGTACAGATTGTAAACCTTGAGTCTAGCCTGTTCCAAGGCACATACAGTGTATTGACCAAACCTGTCAATATTAACACCTAACACCATCGCAACAGTGACATTATCTAAAAATTCACATCCTTCACATCACATTCACATCCTTTATTCCTCGGAGTTACATCCTTCATTCCCTGGCGTAATATTCCCAGCTTGTAGGGATTTTGAAAGGATATATAGGTGTTCAAAAACCACATTATCTGAGCAAAATACAGGCTTTCTTTTCTTTTTCGCGTTGTATTTACTGATTAGCTCAATGCCTAAATGCAAGAAAACATCATTCTGGATGATGTATAGGTTGATATTAATGCCATATGTAACTTCTACATATCACATGAGATCGAAGCATGTTTTATAGCAAATCAGGGTTGTACATTTCAAAGCACAATGCTGAAAACTTTCCATAAAGGACACTTAAGGCACATATCAAAGTACACGTTTGTTTCACCAATGCAATACTGAAAATAGACGATGTATATTTGCCATTCTGCTTATCAATATTCGTGTTTCAAGTCTGAGTCACACACCCCTCCCCATCCCCCACCCCTTAATTTTATCTGTGATGTTTCAGACAGAAGAAAAAACTAAGTCTAGCAATCCCCAATGATGTGAGCTACTATGATGATTGAGAAATCAACTATTGTATGTGTGATATTGTAAGCAAGTAATCAACCTTTATGTATTTTAAAACATTTCATCAATTAATGTTTGGTGGTGTTGTAGTTGGCAGCCCACACAGAAATTATTTTGTGATGGCTACTAAATTAAAATATTTCCAAACTTTGTTGTCAAAATATGAATACGATCATTGCATTTATTTTTCATTTGGTAACTTATTTGATGAAAATTTCCCATTTTGGTTGATGATGTGTGCTAGCTAAAATAGACGATCCTTCACCAATCAGCTAGTGTCTTGTATTGTAAGCAATTAGTCGTTTTGTAAGGAGTGTGCTTATTGGCCCAAAAGGATGTATATGTAGATTACATTTCTGACAGTCCATGATTTCTACCTGTCAAATTGTGGAGTTGTTACCTTTTTAATGGTCTTTATACAAAGTAAGGAAGTTTCACCAACAGCCCTATAAAATCAGCACTATATTTATCTAAAATAGTCAGTCCGTATGAAAAAGGCACCAACACTGTCTCTGATACTACATAAAGTAACCAAGAATCATACTCTGTACTAGGCCTACATTAAAATATTCTACGACGTTACTTTGATGACAAACGTATATTTTGGCCGAATTTTCGGCCATTCTACCTTGATTGACAGCATACCTTGATCTATCAAAGGGCTTGGACTATAGAAGTAGGCAAGATGTCAAGAACGGTTAAATCACCTGATATCATTGTTACTAAACTGCTTAAAAATATTTGTGACCATGTACTGAAACCTTACATATTACAATCCAGTTTCATAAATTAATATGTTCATTTTTAGAGCCCTTTCACTTTTTCCTTTGAAAAGAATTCTTCACAATCATACTGTATATGACAAGTGCCATGACTTGAAGTACAAGATTTCCAACCGTATATTAACATTTTAAGGATTCTGGATCATATATACTTGTGAGTCTTGGCAATGCGTCAAACATAATCAGCTTCAATTAAGTTTCACTTTTCATAAGAAGCAAGTTTACCGACACTTTCATAACACAAACATCAAAAAACGAAACAAACGGAAAACAAATAAACTGTTCACAAAGAGATGAATTACACTACAAAGTGTGATAATTCTTGCTTCTTGACTCATAGAATTTACATCCCAGAAAGACAATGAGAATAAGCCCGCCACATAATACTATACCACCGATGAAACTAGCAGCATCAAATGATGCTCCACTGGATGGAATGTATTCTGTCGTATTATCTGTGACGTCTGGGTTATCTGATGGTACGGTGGTCTCTGATAGTGTTGTCTGTTCACCAGGTAATGTCGTCTGGTCCTCTGATTGTGTAGGTTGCCCTGACGGTACTGCAGTACTTTGCGTGTTCCCTGCTGTGGATCCTGTGACAGCTGTTGGACCTGTACTGGCAGTATCTGTTGCATTGAGATCATCTTCTGAAATATCAGAGAAAAAGTGTGCATCCTCATGTGAACTATGGGTTGAAAACAATCACAGATAAGTACATCTTCTTAGTCCCTGGGTTAGACTTCAATCATTCTATCACATTTTTCTGACGTTAACTTTTTAACTTAAAACATTCTAACATTTTCATTTTAGTTAGCTTTCTCATTCAGAAAAATGCAGTAAATACTATAGCATTAGCTAAAGTTTCCATTGTAGGTTAGCTTTTCTCATACAGAACAATGTGGTAAATATATGAAGAAAACATTTAAAGAACATTATATTTTCATATGTAATCTTATCCTACATGAAGTGAAAATATTTTAACACAAAAAAATAATGAAAAATTGAAAAGATATCAGCAGATTTCCAGATGTTTATATTTCTCTAAAATTAATTGTTGTTGTCAATTTTTTGTTTCAAACATTTAGATTGTCGATTTTTCTTGCACTGACCGTGTGTGTTAAAAACTCCAATTTGATGTCTGTAGACAGGCTCTGATGTGCAAGATTTAGGCAATGTCTTGGATTAATATATTAATAGATTACTGAAATCCAGAACTCACCTACTGCAAGTGAACCTGAAATGGAAAACAAAACAATTCTGAGATCTGTGTCAAATAATTACAAATGAATACCCTGGTATGATACACACTGATATATTTGTGAAGCCTCAGTTTTTGTTTCAATGCACTTATGACTTGTTCAATATGACTTATTAACAAACAACGTTCACAAATAAACAAGAAATATTTAATGTTTAACTTGTATGTTTAATTTTGTGCCAATGAAATCTTTGTACTCTATTTATGTGATGCAAACCACTGTCAAAGAGGTCTTCGAAAACTGCAAAACTTTGACCCCTGCAAGTAGCTTCAACCTTTGAGGGCTGTAATTTTTCCCATCAAAATTTCAGTCCAACATTTTCCAATTTTTTTGAATTTTTCTTTATTTTTTTATAATTTTAGATCAAATGGACATTACTTTTATAGGCTACATTTTTTGATCAAAATTTGAGGAAAAATTTGAGGAAAAAAATTTTCAGGGTTATTTTATGAAGGCGACAGAAAATGACTTGCGTGTTCAAAGGGTACATATATAGCAGTAATGACTTGAAATGGTTGAAATTGATAGCATCCTTTCTGTAATGTTTAATACAGATGGTCTAGCTTTCTACATCATGAGCATTCACAGAGAGTGATCCAGACCTGAGGCCATTTCAAAGATAATTCATCCATTCTTGTATTGTTTTACAATGGGTGCTATGATAGTCATGCAGTGAG